>JACJUY010004070.1:45791-70238 GCA_014220935.1 Platorchestia sp. MABIK | reverse complement strand
ACAATCCAGTGCAATGTACACAGTATAAAGCCTCAGCTAAGCACCACACCACCTCTCACGCCGGTATCTCGTGGGACACTGAAAGCAGACACAGACGCGCAGACGACACTGAAAGCAGAAAGAAGAGTATTCCTTTAACTGAAAATCCTGACGTGATACAGCAAAACGGTTATGATTTTTGAAATAAGCGTACCCGAATTAGTCTATATCAATTTACACATCTCCAGTAAAAAAAATTTTTTGAAATTTGTTATTCAGTGTTATCAGATACCTCTTTCTCATTCCTCGATCACAATGTACTTCTTGTCTTTAAAATCTTAATCATCTAGGATATTATTCATTTCTATAGATTGAATGCAGGATCCTAATTAATGTTGATCACTATCGTGGCTTTTCACTTATTAACAATTAATTGCTGTCGTAACACGTCGGTTCCTTAATTCACGTGGAGACGCGCCCTGATTCCCTCAAGCCGAGTGGGCAACGGCAGTCTAACGCAGGGGTTTGCTTGAGGCAGTCGAGGAGGTTACCTCAATAAGTCAGATATCGAAGAGTAACAGTACAAGATCAGATAAGCATCACTGGTGTCTTCCCCTGCGCGATGAACCCGCTTTGCTTTAAACAATTATAAAAGTGACAATTGACTGTAAATTAACAGGAGATTCGTCTTACTCTAATTAATCGTGAATACGGATCATAAAGCAAATAGCCTCCTTGCACATACTTCGACAGCGCCCAAACTGGATCCCGCAGATAAGTTAACATATTTACTATGTGTCTTAGCAGCTTCTCCCTCAAGAGCATTGAGACATACTAGATGTCTGCGTTAATAACGAATCTTCATAATCTTTCGTGTCTTTAATTTCCTTTGTAAGTTAGAAAGAGACGATGAAGAGATGACGATGATAATGATGGTGATAAAATAATGATAAAATGCACATTAATATCAGCCTTCAGCTCTGACCTCACGCTTATCGAAAAACAGAGATTATTAACTAATTATGACGACCGGGCCAACGATCACTACATGGTGCAAGCGGTGTGGGATTTCTGCACATTTCAATAATCCAGAACGCAATCCAGAACAATGATGACAGCGAAGTGGGAATCAAGAACGCATCCATTACAATGCTGGCAACTCGGTGGGATAACGCACAAACATCCATTACAATGGTGGCATCGGTGAAAGATCCATTACACAAATGTGTTAATTTAAAGCGAATAAATAATCAATTAAAAAATTGGGGACACTTTTGTGGGACACCCGGTATAGTATTTATTTATTTAACGAGAAAACCCAAAGTTTTATACGATTACCCAAAAACAGATTAATGATAACTCGAATGCATAAATAGAAAGAAGACAGCCTAGTAAAACACATATGTATACAATCAAACTCCCTTTAAACACAAATGCATTCTATTCGTAATACTACGGAAATAATAGTGAATTAGTAATTTATCTGAAGGGGACTTTTACATGAAAATATGGTAGCTGATACAAGATAAGAACGAGCTACGCTTTGAACAAAGTGAACTGACATTCCTTGTGAGGCGACAATTGCACCCCGGTTTATTCGGCCCAACAATTTCGCAGAAACAGTTCTAACCACAAATTCCGGATGACGATGAAAGCCAACATTATACTGCACTCTGACTCAGAATAATTAAATGTAGATTTACACATAATATTTCCGCCTTAGCTATTCCAAGGTAAACATTTTTTACACTCATCATCGCACAAACATTTTTGTAGAATATTTAAATTCTTTAAAACATGATGTTTCATAATTGAAAATAACATAATTCGCAAATCAAACTTAGAAAACGGTGTCTATAGGATGCTTTAGAAGTCACCGAATTCAGTCACTCCCAGGATTAGTTATATCCATAGTGATGTTCCATCTTTGTTGAATGATCTGAATAATGGGTCTACGGATGCATTGCATTTAGAAATAACCCAGAAAGGATTGCTCGACCATCCAATTTTACGCTAAGAATGTAAACTCGGAAAATCATAGCAACACATGGAATCAACAGTAGAGATACACGAAGATTCATTGTAACCTGGGCTAGCGTCCGTACTTAACAGTATTTTTTCGAGGCTGCAGCCCTTTTAAGTTGCGCGTACATACTATCCTACGCATGACTCCTTGTATTTTGTATGGTTGTATGCAATGTTTTTCTTTACCAAAGGAAAAACAATGTGGCCGCTGAGATTCAGGCTGTGGATTATTCTTGAGCTAAGTGAAACAACTATTCATTAAGAAATGATTAGAAGTTAATTCAATGTAGATATCATTAAATGTCATCAATTATTCAAAGAGATATCAAAGAATTGTACGCATCAAAATACGTATCAATTTATCAAAAGTCCAATGTATCATTTTTTAGCCTCACGATTTGGTACAGAATGTTCGCTACCGGAGCAAAAGTACTCTCAGTTACTTTCTTAAAAATGGTACTGTAACAATTCTGTGCACGCTAAACAAATACAATTTTTTGTAAGAAATGAGAATTATCTTGTATACACTGCGGTTATTACAGAACTAAATTATAAACAATAACCAATAACAATAACCTCCAAAATTGTCAAATAATTGATTCGCAGTTCAAGAATCTCTATCTTAGTGCTGAGTTCAAAGAAGGGAACGTCAGAGCAATAATATTATAAAAATATCATTTGGTTATTTTCAAACACCAAATGAACAATCTAACGTTTTTCTACAGCAAAACCATGATTCGTCCCACATAAAAGCTCGCCCAGCTAAATATGAATAAGAAACTTGACAAAATACAATAAAAATATATGTATATTTACGTCGTATTTCTAGAGGAATGAACTAGTCAACTAAAGACTACAACAAGTATATGTATTTCTAGCCTGGAAGAAGGACTGTCAACAATGCTGTAATCGACTCGTTGGAGATCGCTTCAACTTGCCCTAAAAAACGAAATCATGATCAATGACACCGAGTGCGTACATCATTCAAGTATGATCCTGCAGACTAATGCTTCAATATAGTCTGAAAACAATTTTCCACGAAATTGAAAACGCATTTTCTTTTTTTAAATTTTTCCCGAGCATGTCAGTAAAACTTTACGACTCAATTTCTGCAACTCGCTGGAAAACTGTTCCTTTCGCCATTAGTGTGAGAACAATCATGTATAAAAATTAACATTATTGAATACTGTCATGTGGACTGAAAGTGTTGAGTCTTATTCAATGAGATGTGGAGAGGGATATATGTTTAGAACTTGTACCGCTAGGCGAAATATTTACTCACAATTTGAGGGGTATGATGGCTACCTGCACAAAAGGTGTCAAATGAGCTACCTTAAAAAAATGAGTACATGATGGCTAACTACAAATAATATATGAAGAACTTTCCAGATTTAAAAATTGCATCCACATTTTGTCTTCATGTCGAGCTAAAAAAAGCGCATAATTTTGTTTCCATCGTATGATGATGGTTTGTTCAATACAGTTCCATTTATTTAAAAATATCTCTGTGGTCTGGACAGGCCGCTGACAAATCACGCGCATAGCAGTCACTGCTCAGCAGATTGGTAGAAATTCCCCCTTGAGCAGCTGCCTTCAGCTCACAATATCCTGTGAGTGTGATGCGGCACCGTTTGGCGCGTCCGCACAGCGGCCTCGGCCGCCGTTCAAGATGCCGCAGCTACCTGCCCTACCTCGACCAGTGATGCTCTCAACTGCATGCGCGTGTCTTACTGCTTTAACTGAGCAAATGCCTGCGATCATTTTTCACATGGAGCTGGAATTCCGGCTTGAAAATCTGTTCTCGACTGGCCAGAGTATGCTCTTCTGACTAAGTACGAGTACTATAGTCGGAGGCCGCAATTCCGGTGTGAAAAAATTTTCCTCTAGTTGCTATAATCATTAAAATGACGAGCTCCTAAAACAAATCCTTGTGAAATATCGGTGTTCACATCACCAAACAATTACAGAATTTTTTTAGTTTTCCTTCACCTTCGATTAATCTTCCGTTCAATTAATCACCAACCCACTGTAGCGTGGGTTGGTGTGTGTTAATGTATTGTAGCATTGTACCCAAATGGCTTCATCATCTTTCGTTGTTCATTTTGAATCTTTTTTCCAGGCAGTATTTCCAACTTCAAAAGTGATGTGCAAATAAATTGAATTATTTCTTTGCAATCCTGATTCCGATCTCATTTCTGAAGGGAGATATTTTATCCTGCTATGTTTCTCATTCTTTACGAAATTAATATGTTTTTCATTCCTTACGAAAACACACATATTTTTCAATGTTCTACCAAGTCAGGGAACTACTGTGGCCATATTTTTTTGATCTCACCGATGCCACACCAGATGTTTTGGCGATGAAAATTGATACAGTTTCCGCCGATGCACACCAGATGTAATGGTGGTATTTTTTGGAGCGTAAACATGGTAAAATCAATGAATAAATGATGTGAATGAAATATGCTGAAGTCCTATATTGAACGCTACCATTGATGTCGCGACATTTTTCTAGTCACATTCATTTATTTTGTTAGCCGAAATCGGACGGGACTTTCCAATGTCCTCGTCCTAATATTATTCATGAAATAACATTACTTAATTTATATACATGCTGTCACCACTCTTCATTTAGAGATTATGTTAAAGATTTAAATCGTAACGATATTCTTTTCGTTCGAATTATTGACGTTAGTTAATATAATCTGTATTTTTTGGTAGCGTCCAACCATATAACGAAATCGAAGACTTGTCTCATCCTTACGGGAAATAACAAGATCTGAGCCACGACTTTAGCTTATTGGTTAAAAGATAGTCAAAGAATGATTTACGCACACAAGAGAAATTGTCTGAGACATCAAATACATCGTCAATCAAACCTAAGCTGGAATTATTTGTTAAGGATAGTGATCAGGAGAACAAATACATATAATGATAATACTCATCTTGCTCGTGGAATCCAGGATGATGGTACAAACGGCTTTTATGTGAATTATTACGTTAACACGTCACTCAAATATATGATTAAAAAGAAGGTTAAATCAAAGGAAGCCTCGCATGCCCGAAGGTCAAGCGAGGCGGAAACGACAACCTTCTCCTGTTACCGCTCTACGTATATTATTGAATGCCCGCGCCTTCCACTCTGAAGGATTGCGCTACCCTATCGGCCTTAAAACGTATCCATCACGCATAAGAACAAACTGGTTTTGCACGACCATGTTTAACGTCAATTAACTAACGTAAAAAGGCCCGTGTTCTCGAATAATTAGAATGGATTAGATTCCACAACTATTCGACATAGAATGAATAAAATCTTAGTTGTATAAGATTAGACATTAGAAGACACTGAAAGATATTCGTGGAAGAACAAGGAGTTTCTGGTAATTTTGCTTGGGAACACTCAGCGACATGGCGGAGCAGATGTGAAGAGGGCAAGGGTATGAGGGCAAACGAAGCTTTCAAACGGTGACCGTTGGCTTCGTAACATCCGATTGAGATGAGATCGGTTGAGAGTCGTAAAATTACGCATATGCTGCGCTTATTGAAGGGAACATATTTCTCATACGATGACGGTTCTTTTCGAGACATTAGAATGGAAGTCGTTGGCCAGACGCACTTTCCTCGTAGCGTTTTATGTCGTAGATACGATGCAGTGAAGTTATATAGGGGTATTACAGAACATTATCGGAATATCCTTAGGATGAAAGCTAGTGCTAAAATAAAAAACGCAATGCACAACTGTTACTAAGCTGCTATGCTCAACTGCAATCTGCAGTATCCTGCAGCTACATACTGATGCCCGAATTCAAGGATGCTGCTGGTGACCTCACTTAATTTACTGATGGTAAAAGAGCTGCCGGTTAACTAAACCTGAGCTGAAGAGCTTCAACGTGACGCATTTATCTAAACAATAAAGCTAGCTACAACATTTTTAATTCGTTTCCTGCACCAATTTCAAGGGAATTGCATCATTTCCTAATCCCCCGAAGGTTTCGCTGGTTCGGGGACTTTGAGCAGCTGTGAGTTTGCGATATTCATCAGTAAACCAAAATATAAAATGAGTCAATCAATGTACCGAAAGTCACCAAATCATTGCAGTGTCAGGTGACTTCAGGGTAAAAAAATTAAGCAGATAAATCAACGATAGCCACAACAGCGCATCACTTAATTAATGATATCTTTCGACACGAACTCCCTGCTGTACCTTTGCTTAAGGGTACCATCCGGGATTTTGACCTCTTTTCGTCCGATTTGCTTGAAAATTGGTCAGTATATGTATTTTTTGAAAGTAAACCTTTTTTACATCAGTAATTTTTTCGATTTAGGCCATTTTTTATTTTTTTATTTTATCTTTTTAATAAAAATGAGTTTTTTGATATATTTTTATGTGTATTTCAAGACGTATCTCCTCATTGAATTTTGATGCTAGAACAAAACCAAAGACAGTTTTAGAATCCTTGGAACATTTCTAACAAAGTTATTCAATTCAATTTGGACAATTTGAAAAAAAAAATTGTGAAATGCGAAACTTTATAATAACATTTCAAACAATTGTTATAAGAAATTTTCGCATATCACAAAAAAATATTTCAAAATGTTCAGATTGAATTGATTAACTTTGTTAGAAATGTTCCAGGGATTCTAAAACTGTCTTTTGTTTTGTTCTAGCATCAAAACTCAATGAGGAGATACAATTTGAATGGTATAAATGTATTATTATTCATGAGAGCCAAAAAAAACAAAATTTTTGAATTGCAATATCACTGACAATTTATGTACATGAATGCAGTTTCTTTGATCAATTTTTACGGTTGAATAATGTGTAATATTTTCCTTGTAAATTTCAATGTAACATAAGAAATATCGTGCATAAAAACATATAGAAATAGATTTTATTTGAGTACTCACCATGTAGCTCATATATGTAGGTCCGGGATTTTCAACTTTTGTCTTCCGATTCGCTTGAAAATGGGTCAGTATATGTATTTTTTGAAAGTAAACCTTTTTTACAGTGTCATTTTTTCGATTTGGCCATTTTTTTTAATAAAAATTAGTTGTTCATACATTTTTATGTATATGTCAAGACGTCTCAACTCATTGAATTTTGATGCTAGAACAAAACCAAAGACAGTTTTAGATTCCTTGGAACATTTCTAACAAAGTTATATATAGTTGTATTCAAATTTGATAAAACCAAAATATTTATATGGATCCAAACCCAAAAATAATTGTTTGAAATGTTATTATAAAGTTTCGCATAACATAAAATTTTTTTTCAAAAATGCTCAAATTAAAATGAAAAACTTTGTTAGAAATGTTTCAAGGATTCTAAAATTGTCTTTGGTTTTGTTCTAGCATCAAAATTCAATGAGTAGTTACGATTTGAATGGATCCTTTTCCGACAAAGAAAAAACACACTAAATTTTTTATGATTTTAGCCCCCTTTTGGACCCCCCCTGGGGGGGGTACTGGTGTCCGTAGCGCCATAATATTTCATGGCACAATAACCCATACCCTGAGGATCCTTTTTCGACAAAAAAAAGAAACATACCCAATATTTTATGATTTTGGCCCCCTTTTGGACCCCCCTGGGGGGGGTACTGGTGTCCGTAGCGCCATAATATTTCATGGCACTATAACCCATACCATAAGAATCCTTTTTCGACAAAAAAAAATCTGAGTCAGGGGTGCCGCGAGGGCCCAATTTGGACTCAGATGGTACCCTTGAACCGATGAATGCTTCACTCACAGGAGTGATGAAATTAAAATTAGTCGGATTGGAACAAGCGTCAGAGCTCTCCACTATAGCTGAAGATATGAATTCTTCGCTACTAGAATTACTGATCGTCTTACGTTCACTTTACTGTCATTTTTGGAGTCTAATATTCTAGGGACCCTAATATTTCAGGGAAATCATAGCATACTTGAACGCTTCTGGGATAATCGTGTTCCCTAATCTTGTTCCCATGGTATATTGTATTTTTAATTCATATCTGTTGTCGTCGGTTACATATTCAAATGCTATTAAACATAACGCACAAATAACAAAGCAAAGAAGTAGACAATTTCTTCCCTGTGCAAATATTCTAAAACGATGAAATATAAATTCGAGCAATCATAAAATTGAAATGCACCCGGATCTTAATTCAAACAAAAATTTTCTGTGATTGAAAACATTTTTTGATCGCTAAAATAAGAGCACATTTTGTTGCCAAGTTGGCACTGACTCAGTGTAGAATGATTATATTTTTCAAGAATTTGCTTCTCAGAGATGAATCTACCTTACAGTTTGCATAATACAGTATACAAAACATTTCAGAACACTTTTAACGGAGTAAGCTAATACAATGTCATAAACAACTTCAAATTGCTTGTAAACCAGTCACACTGACTATTTGAATCATAACATGAAATCTATTACATAATTTCACCAGCGACAATATCACATGATTTCAAAAAACTACTCCAGCATTGCATTGTGTGAAATTCTGTTTATTTCAAAATTTAAGAAAAATAAATAGACATAACTGCACGGATGTAATATATTGATATTCATGTGTGTATGTTTTTATATATATATACATACATATAAATATATATATATTTACAAATGTAGAAGTAATATAAACACACTGTACATTTGTATATATACATGTACAAACATTTTTCTCCGACTCCGGATGACCGTTACAAGAACGACAAGAAGTAAATTTTCAAGAACACAGTTTTGCGAAGAAATATAACAGTTTTGGTAAATAATGCTCTGCATATGCAGTTGGGAATGTTATGAGTCATCCTGATGATTCTAAAATTGGTCAATAGTTAAAACACTTACTTAATGGATAAGTTAACTAGAGAACACTTACTACTAGTGGCGAACTCAACTAAAGAACATTTCCTACTAATGGAGAACTCAACAATAGAGAGTATGACAGGCAACCGAGAGATGGGCTTGGAAAGCTACCAACCATGAGACAAAGTTTTAAATACTGATGTTTTATCTACTGATCTTGTTTTTAGGTTCAATAAATTTTCGCTGATCCACATGAATCCATGTTTGAGTTAGACGAGTGCTATATCTGTTGATCAACTGTAAATTCTAGCTTTGAGCTCGTATTGTGACCCAAACGTAAACTTTTGCGCCATCAATTAAATATGAACGCAAGTTTTGAAATTGAATGTGTACTCAAATTTTCTAAGTCAAACGTGAACCAAACCCTACAGTGAACTCGTAGCTGAAACAAAAAGCAAGTCAAGCTAAGTTTTAGAAAATATTAAATACAAATAAACAGGAGTGCACCGTCTGAGACGGGACCAATATGGAGTATCGTAATTAAGTGATTGCACACACTATATATTATTTAATTCCGCTAATTTTGTCCATTTTTTACAAATAAAATAGTAATATTCTAAAATGTGGGCAAAATTTAAATTAAGTTTCTCTCATTTTTAGCGCACACGAGCCTCGCGCTTCCTTTTTAATATATCATAGTCTCAAATATTTTCCCAGATCAGATACCCTCTCAATTTCTGGAAATTGTCTTGAGTGTGCTGGCACTAGCACTGGGCCCACTTATATAGGGAAGAGTACCCCTTAATTGTTTTTTTTAGAGATTTTGACATTAGCTTATGTAGGAAGTGTAAGATGTGAGGTACATCCCGTGAAAAAATGAGGCTCTTACGTTCGCTCGTTCGCTTGCTACAGGAGTTTGAAAAATAGGGGGAAGGGGGGAGATTGTATTACATTGTTACAGACCACCTTTGCTGTTTCTTTACTGTGAAACGTTGCTATATAATATCCTACATCTTGTTATAACCGTATAATGATTGCAAGGTGCCTAGCTGACCCCACAAATGATGATAAAGAAAAACTGAGATTGTTGATGTGTTTTTTTTGGAGGTCCTGGTTATGGGATTTCATAATGCATCTCCTACAGTTTTTAAGCTTCAGTAATGATATGGGTACCATTGAATGCGAAAAATTCATTAATTACCATCACCTATTTGGCAATTCCTAATTCATTGTCGATCAGAAGTTATGACGTCACAAAGTCAAAATTTTTCATGAATTCTATTTTGGTTTTCAATTTTTTCTTTAAAAACAATTAAAAAGGAATTAGGAAAATGTCATAAACGTTATGGTAATGCCAGGGTTTTTATGCATCCAATGATATTAAAATCATTCCTGTAGCTCAAAAACTGTAGGAGGAGATGCATTTTGAAAACCCCCCTCCCGAATTCAGTTTTCTATACAAATCTTGTTTTTTTTGTGAAAAAATTCCATATTTTACACGAATGAAAAAAAGTTGTCTCTCTGCATTTTCTTTCTGTATACCAAATTTTATTGCTCTAGGTCCAATAAAAAAAGATCTCCGTTTGGGGTATTCATTCCTTAAGGCTCAAGTTTGTGTGAAACACAGTGGAGTGAAATATGTATTGAGCTTGAAAGGAATTACATTTCAATGATTTTTTCGATGACACACAACTCTGACAGCTACACAACGTAAAAGGTTAACCACAGCAAACAAAGATGAGGAACAAAAACGGAATATTTCGAGTTCAACTAGAATTTTTGAAAAATTAAAAAAAGTGGAGTGGAAGAGGTTGGTGTAGTGGAAGGGGAATGGAAGTTATTTAGAAATGCGGTAGAAAAATGTGCAAGGGAAGTGTGTGGGTTAAGGAAGGTTGGAGAGGGGATTAGAGAGTGGAGTGAATGTTGGAACGGAAAGGTAGGAGCGGCTGTGAGAAGGAAGCGGAGGGCGTTCGAAATGTGGCTGCAAAGGGGCAGCCAACAAAATTTCGAAGAGTATAAGGAGAGGAAGAATGAAGTTCGAAGAATGGTAATGAGAGCGAAGAGGGCGGCGGATGAGGAGTGGGGGAGGGAGTTTGGAGGGGACTTTATGAAGAGAAGGAAGGTTTTCTAAAAGGAAGTGAAGAGAATAAGGAAAGAACAGGTGAGGCAAGATGAAGGATGCAAATGGTAGGCTGCTAGTGGAGGGATGTGATGTGAGGAAGAGATGGGTGGAGTATTTTGAGGAACAGTTGAACGCGAAGGATGATAGGGTTGCGAGATTGGTAGCTACTGGAAGTGATGTTAGAATGCCTGTGTTTGGAGAAATGAATAGCAGCCGAATAAGAAGTGAAGAAGTGAAAGGTACTTTGAATATGATTAAAAACGAGAAAGCTCCATGTATGGATGACTGCACGGTTGAATGTCTAAAGAAGGAGGAATTGCGGTTGTAGAATGGTTGGTACGTCTGCTTGATGTGAGTTTTGATATTAGTAAAGTGCCTGTAGATTGGAGTAGCGCATGTATAGTTCAGTTGTATAGGAGAAAGAGCGAAAGATTTGAGTGCAGTAATTCCAGAGACATAAGTCAACTGAGTGTCGTTGGGAAGCTGTATGGAAGAGTTTTAATTGGAAGAGTGAGAGTGATGACGGATGGTGTGATTGCTGAAGAACAATGTGGTTTTAGAAGTGCTAGAGGTTGTCTGGATCAAATGTTTGCTGTGAAGCAGGGGAATGAGAAATACTTGGTAAAGGACAGGATGGATATTGGGCTTTTAAGAATATGGAGAAAGCGAATGACGAGGTGGACCATGAGGCATTATGGCAGGTTGTAGGCTTGTTCGGAGTGGGTAAGAGACTGTTGAATGCGAACAAGAGTTTCTATATTGATAGCAGAGCATATGTGAGAGTAGGGAATGATGTGAGTGATTGCTTTCCAGTTGTGACAGGTGTGAGACAGTGATGTGTGATGTTGCCGTGGTTGTTTAATTTGTTTATGGATGGTGTAGTGAGAGAAGTGAATGCCAGAGTGTTGGGAAAAGGTGCGCAGTTGGTGGGACAAAATGGGATGAATTGGGAAGTGTGTCAGCCGTTGTTTGCAGATGAAACAGCGCTTGTGTCAGATTCGGAGGAAAAACTGCAGGGACTGGTTGCAGAGTTTGGTAGAGTGTGCGAAAGGCGTGAATTGAGGGTAATTGTAAATAAATCTAAGGTAATGAGATGTTCAAGAGGTGGATTGCTTAGAACATTCCATCTGAGGAAGAATGGTGAAGTGTTAGAGGAGGGAGAGCATTTTAGGTACCTCGGGTCGGACGTCGCTGTGAAGGATGGTATGGGAGTAGAAGTGAGGCATCGAGTGAGTGAAGGCTGCAAGACAGTGGGTGTAATGAGGAAAGTCTTTGAGTGCAGGAGTTTAAGTATCAGTGCTAAGAGGGGACTGTTTGAAAGCTTGATCGTCCAGTTTTACTGTATGGAGCAGAGTTTTGGGGTTTAAGAGCAGCTGAGAGGAGGAAACTGGATGTGTTTGAGATGAAGTGCTTGAGGAGTATGTATGGAGTATCAAGATGAGATAGGATCAGCAATGAGTTTGTTAGGAGGCAGACGGGTGTTGTCAAAAAGATGAGCAGGCGGGTGGATGAAAGGGTGCTTGGATGGTTTGGGCTTGTTGAATGAATGAATGCTGAGCAGCTGGTAAAAAAATAATTTATACGTCGAAAGTAAGTGGTATTAGAGTGCGAGGTAGGCCACGGATGAGTTGGATGGATGGGGTGAAGCGTGCTTGGTATGAGAGGAGTCTGACTGTGGACGTTGTGAGAGGGATTGCTGCGGACAAAAGTGAGTGGAAGCAGTACATAAGGAGGTAATTTTATTTTTTGACGCTGTCACTGGACGACTGCCCATGCGTGATGGGGTTGACCTGTGTTGTGCGGGGAGAGGGGCTGCACTCAATGAAGCGGTCGGGGTAAACCAGCTATGGCGGTCGGGCCTGACTGTGAAAGATGGTTGTGCTTGGCTGCTACTGATCCGGGCAGTCTGGTACGGCCAGTGCTGCCTCTCTCGCCTCCTAGTGACTGAGAGTAACTATAGGTGTTTGATTGTGACCTGCTGTCGGCTACCCTCCCGTAGGGAGGAGAAGCCTGGTAAATGAATGTAAAAAAACATGTAGTGAGAAAAGTAAATATGTATTTGAAAGATATCTGTTTAGTGCTAGATTTCCGCATTTCTATTTGTAATTTCGACTCTTAGGCAGTTCTCGTAAGCTTTTACTACACTCTGTCAGTGTTTTAAAGGAATCTAAGACGATTATTCTTCATGAAGCCCCTTCAATTTGATGAGTTTCGTTGGTCTTGTTGCTTGGAACAGATATTCGAGTTGTTTCCACAAATTTTCGATCGGATTTTTGTCTGAAGATCGACTAGATCATGTCATTACTTTCCTTGATGCTGTTGCATTGGAATGATTCTCGAATTATCCTGGTGGTGTGCATAAAATCATTGTTCCTTTGGAACAACAATTCAGAGGCAAAATAGGTTCACTCAGTTGATTTCGCAAAGGCGTTTTAAGAATCTTGAAATTATTGTAGTTTCACCAATTTTTTCTTATTGCAACGTACCATTATAATAAAAGAGCCGCGTAGTATGAGACTCTTATCTCCTTGTTCCGCACCTATAATGGTGTTCTTGGTGTAGGATGTTCCACTTTATCTTCGACATGAGTGATATCTTCATGGCTATAATGGTCAATCTTACTCTCATCAGACCACAAAATATGCCCCCAAAAATTTCTGCCGCGCTTCAAATTCATGTTACGAACTGTGGTCATGACTATGAATAACTTTTCTTCGGCAATGAGGTCTGGCGAGGATTTTGCGGTTTGAGCCGTTGTCGCTGACATTAATTTTTTTGCTGTTCTTTGACAGGCATACAGACAAGTGCTCATCTTTTCTAAGAAGTGGGTTACATTTAAGCTTACTTGAAACATTTCGCGGCCTTGCTTGTGAAATTTTTCAAGTTGAACGTGATCTTCGAAGTCTTTTTTGTCTTGACAATACAAATCATCAGAAAAACGTTTAGATACCAGTTAACATTACGATCGCGATTTTTTACAGCGTGCACATGAATAACACATGTCTCGCATGCTTTGATACCTCGAAGTGCATTTAGACAAGCCTCTGAAGTAAAACTATACGTATATATATAAACTCTCTTGATAATCTCCCATTTTATTCCTTTACAATTTTTTCACCCTTTTCTTTCTATTTCGCTGCCGAAACTTGCTAACGTTACATTGTTAAAATTTTTTCAGGAAAGGTGCACGTACATTATCCCCTATGTGTTCCATGAACTGTTTATTGAAATTTTCATTTTGGACAACATTAAATTTCCGGGAGTTGTGATAGGGGACAAATTTCCATTATCCCCTATTGATACACAGGGAGTTGTGGCTGTATGTTTATGCTCATTGTGCATGTTTCTTGATTTAATTTCTTCATAAACTACTGCTTGATGAATTCTATGAACTGCTCAAATACTTGTTTTACCCCACTTCAGAGGATGGTTACCTAACTTGAGGCTCTGTCGTTTAATGATTTTGAGACAGGATTATCCAAAGTTAGGCTGGAAGGAGAAGGAATTTTTTTATCGTAGTTGTACTTGATGAGGGCTCTGCGCTCGTTAGTTCTTCAAGCTGCTCTCGATTATACGTAATACGTTAACATTCAGTATCTTATCTTTTGGTACACCACTAAAGTCATTGAGTCCCACAACGTACCAAATTTCAAGACTTGACGCTCTAGTCTTTGGGTTGGAGAAAGTCGCTCATTTTACATCGGAGTTCTTTTTATGGACGCTACCGAACCTGACGCTGTGCCAATTGAGCCTAAGATTTTCCACTTCTAGCAGTATTTATTGATGCGATCAACTAGTTTTTAAAGACTTGTGCCGATTCTCTAATACACTGTTAAATTTCTGGGAATAATATAGTTCAAATTTAAATTTTAGTCGCTATCAGCACGTACTGATAAGTGCGGACTATTTAATTTTGTTATAAAATTTCTCGCCTATATCTCCCGTAAACTTCAGGAATGACCGAGTTTTTCAACACATGAAAAATTAAACTGATGATAAAGTTGCTACAGTATTTCTCTCTTGTAAAACTTGACACCAAAATAGGAACAGTGTAAAATAGACCGCTATTTCATCTGTAATTCGACGCTTTACACCTGGTATGTGGTACACTTCTTTTTATTTCTATTCTGAAAATTCCAACAAGATCATTAGATCTTAGCTCTACACTTTTCATATTCTGACAGCAGGATAAGTGTTAAAAACTTCATTATTACACACTTGATTGCATAACACCATACTAAATTGCTCTCTGAAGCCCATCGTTTGAAATGAAGAATGTTTAACCTTAAAACGGTTTGACTCTGCTCGATAATCGAGTTGAGGAGACAGCTATCATAGATCTTCGAATAACTACTTAATCCCATATTTTCATCCCAGTTTAGTTTGTCTAGCAACAGATAGTTTGTCTACCTGCTCTGAGAATACCAGCACACGCTGAGTGCCGGTAATTTGGTGATCCCCTGGCACTAGCGTCAGCACTCACAAATGTTTTCACACGTCCTTCGAAATGGCGAACGAAAAGGCCTTCAGAGACGCATCAGCAGAGGTTGGTTTGAACCTAATATACTATGGCATACTGATGACGAGACACGTCTTAACAGCGAAACTAGTCAAGCGTACATTAAATTAGGATGGCTTTCCTCCATCCTATCTCCTGTTTTGCCAATATTTGTGAAATACCTTCGATATTTTCATTTTTCCTTGTGTTTGTTTTGTCGAAATTGTACATTACACTAAGGTGTTTTGGTCAAAATAGCTGCTGGTTTCTAAATCCTTCATTACTCTTAAGAGTGCCAATAACAATATCAGCGAATTATTGATTTTATAGACATTAAACTAGGAATCTAAATGACGCTTTCAACGTTCTTCAAAATCTTCTTATTAAAAATATTTAAAATCGATGAAATTGAGATTGAGTGAAAGAATATTTTGATTAACTGTCTCCTACACCGATCTGTAGCGCGAAAGAATAATTTTGACAATTTGTAAGAATGAGAAGAGATCTCCTCTATATAGTTTTTCAACCTTACGACATAGTTCAAGTTTTACAGAAGTAAAATAGTAGTTAATCATTTTACCAAGTTCAAACTCTATCAAGGTACAAAATTCAACGCCAAGATGCATCTGGCATCACTATCTGGCTGAAAAAATGCAAAGGTAACAGTCACAGTACACAAACGGGAGACTGGTATTAAAGCTATGCCCAAGATTAAAAATAAAATAAATGCGGTTTAACACGTAAAACTAATATGAGAAAGAATTTTAAAATTTCACGACTCGCATACATGACACATGTCACAATACTAATCATCTCATAATACTAAAGAACGATCAAAAATGGTGGACTAAGACAAATATTTCTGCAGTTCAGGGTGAAGTTCCATTGAATAAGTTCAAGTTGCAGTTGATGAATTACCAGAGTTTGTAATATTTGAATGCCATCTCTTTCAAAAACATAATGAGAAATGGCTTGCTGCTATCGCTTTTTCTGATGCCAATCCTTAAAAATGAAACTACATCACCTCATTGCTGCACGCGAATGTTGTGAATAACACTGATGAATTTGTAGCCCTGTCGCTTGAGAGAGCTCAACATCATAGAGATCTTCGCTGTATGTTGGTGAATTGTTGCCAATATTTAAATAACAACTATAGTAATGGAGGTCTCTATCCAAACAGTAAATTTCCTCAAAATTGTTTTAACAAGTTCAAGCAAATCGTTCGACTGTGACCCAGTGTGTCGTACACGGTGAAGTTTACGGTCAACATATTAAATTATTTTTTAACATTCGTCGAAGTCAACCAATATTTTACGCTCATTGGTATGTGAACTGACGTAGGGTATAACTTTCGTGATTTATAAAAAATACAATTTCATACTTTAGATGTGTGTTTTGATGCATGTAGCTTCTCTTGTATGAGGTCTAGCTTTATAATGTTCGTATGTTTCTGCTGTAAAACCGTAATTTTTTTTTCGCCTAACTGTGATGCCAGTGATAACATAGGAATTTCTAAGAATATTTGCTCAATTAGAGATTTTATAACTGCAAACCACCAACTCATCCAATGGCTGTTAAGACTTAAGTAAGGGAAGATTTTGAAAGTGAACAATGTCTAAATTCAACTTATCATTAGAGATGGCGATGCGAAAGTGGAATCTGAATACAGAAGGTTGATGTCGATGTGCTTTCCAACTATTACGATTGTTTCTGAGACTTTATGAGTAAGGAAGTGAACCCGTTTTATAAAACCTAATGTTATTATTCAACACCAGTCGATAAGGCGATGACCACTTAGGCCGTACAGAAGGAATAGTGTTGTCAGAACGTGGTATTGCATTGAAGCCGTGTTGCACAAAAAATGTTCCGAAATCGTCGTTTCCTTCAATGACGAGAGCCCAAACGCATTGCCACCAATAGTACCCAGGAAACACTCCATACAATACATGTCTTACGAGCATATACATAGATTGGAACTTGGAGTCTATTTGTTCTCTCTCTCTGTCGCACGCCTTCTATGGTAATTCGATCACCCTTCTCCCGAGTGTTTGAACAACCGTTCTCAGCTCCAGGCACAAGTGTTAACATCGAATGGCTCTTGTTTCGGAAGTTGAGATCAAATAATGAAACAATCTTTATTTACTTATAATGATCATTAAATTAATGATCTTAGTTTGAAATTTTTTTTATTATTGATTGTGTTATTTTCTCCTAATTTCCAACAGTATGAGAATAATGATAATAATATAGAAGAATGGCAAACTCGCCGGTAGTGTTACATGACATCTGAACGTGTGTCGTACATAATGAGGAGATGTGGTGACGAAATTGAGGTGAATCACAAGAGCTTAGAAAGATTGATCAAAGATTGATTGGTAATTGTGTTGTTTTCGTAATTGTTTCAGTTTTTCATAAGCGATACCTCAGCAATATTTCCACAACATTACCTAGTTTGCGTTCACTTCACATGTAAAAACACACAGACGTGTTATCTATCCGAACTTTGAGTGGATCAAAAGAATCCTGAGTGCTGGTAACTAAGTTGATATGATGAGCGTATTGACAGGAAAAAAAAGCTGAAATCGCCAGGGCTGACAGTGCCGAACCTCAACTGGAAAAATTTTGACAAGCATATACTTGACATGTTTAATTTTGGGCAGTACAACGAAAATATGAGAAAATTTAACATATTTCCTCGCAAAAATTACATAAAGCACGAATGAACAAATTGTCATGAAATCATTCTGAACTATAAAAATAACTATATATTACAAACACCGATTGATACATTGCATATATAAAAATATACTGAAAAACACCACGGCTCAATGAAAAAGTAGCAGTTGTTATTTCCTATCAGAAAGAAAAATCAACGCTTGCAATGAACACACGATTTATTTGAAAATTGACACGAGTCTTATGATTCCGTTTTTTGTTTGATTTTTCCCTTTCGAGAAATGGTCACTTGCCGTTCTGCTCGGATAGGAACATTAAAACCATCTCGAATCTTCACATTCCTTTCTTGAAAATAAAATTGTGCATGAAAGGTGTTTTTATGGTCCTGTATTAGCTGCTATGACATCATGACCGTCTTTATATATTTTCAAAATGCCCTTCTTTCTACGGGCTAGGTTGAAAGTCGTCTTTTACTGAGCTAATATTGTTGGGCTGGAACCAATTTTTAAACTTGTGAATTTGTAGCTTCCAGACGAACATTCCGTGTATATTGTTCGTTTACTGTTTGTGCCATGATTTGGATGAAAAAGCCTTTCTATCATAGCGATTGGTGGAGATCAGTCCTATAATTGAGTTTAATGTATACTGTCTCACGTTGAAGTTCTAGAGACTCGAAGAATGCCCCATGACTGCCACTAAATTATTGTCTGAATGACATTGGACTTAATCTCTACCCAAAATTTTATTGACAGTACTCTGGGTAGTGATTGGGAGTCTACGTCAAAGTTTTTTTGACGTGCTTACATTTTCCATTCAATATTTTGAACACAACGTTTCGGTTACTTCAGGCGTAAGTTCTTCACCCATGGGAATAACAATTTTTCTAGTAATAGATTCATTAAAATTTCAACGTGCATGATGTAACATATTCTCAATGTTGAAGGATGAAGTTACATCCTGAAAAGTTTCAAGACCAAGTGATTTCAATGCTTCGTTTCTCCTCCTTTGCCTTTCAACGACATTTATGTGAACTACCTCTTAATAATGTCATTTACCAATCTTTTTTTGTTAACCGTGATCAACAAATTCTTTATAGCAAGATGTAAATAAATTTTTTTCTAAACTTTGCTGCCCTCCTGTTTGCCTGAATGGTTATAGTCGCAAATATATTGAGAATAGTTCGCGGCATTACGACGTTTCTCCAAGTACTTTTAATTCTAAAATTCTTTATTTAAAAAATAACCTAGGTGAATATAATGACACTGTTGTTGGTCGAATCGTTCATAAATTTTAGGAATGCAATGCACATATTACCCTTCAAAGTTCAGCTTCAGCACTGAGTGCAGCAACATTGAAATTTTTTTCTTGCGTCATATTTCTATAACTCGATTTGACAGAATTTTAACGAACAAATAAAAGTACATCGAAAATGTAGAACAGTAACTGTTCAAGAAAAATCCCTTAGAGATGTCATTAGTTAGAAAAAATTAATTAATCCTAATACTTGAAACTCGATTTCAATATTGACGACGCAAATTAATAAATCGATTTAGAACAAATAAAGTGACTTGATTCAACGTATTACTCCGAGAAGCCACTTTGACCACAATAACCCAGCTGTTATGAAGCTCTGAGGATGGCTGAAGCTAATTGCAATTCACTCTATTAACTTAGCTACAACAATCTCTCACGATCATCTCTTGTTTACTGCCGCAAAATAAAGCTTATGACGATAGGCCTAAGGTTTCAAATGCTTAAAGATTGCACTTATGTTCGTATGAACATTATTAAGGAGTTTGTGAGTCAGTTGTGAGCTATTCATGCATTCTCTGGCCATTAAAGTAATTGGAAACGTTTCGGTCTAACAGAGCTTTCAACTAATATTTATTACTAAAAATAAAGGGTTGAAAATGAACTGAATGCAAATAGATAGTTATTAAAACTAACGTGCTATTGACATTCACAAATAATCTTCAGCGCCTCAAATAACTAATACTCGTTAAAATCAGGAAAAGTAATATTAACATTTTTAAAAACCATTGCCGTCATCATTAAATTAACAAAAAATCCTGCCTTGCTTCAATTCAAATTCATTTATAACGAAAAATTTCGCTCAACCATCCAATTTACCCAGTTTCTCTGAGTTTCGCTTGATTTTGAAAGTTCACCAATATCAATTACTGACGATGAAAACAGTTTGAAGTATAAAGCTGTGAGCTATTTCACCCCAGCTGTGGAAGAACCAACTACATTGCCCATTTTTACGTTTTTCCTTTTGAAATTTGTCTTAATTTCTGGCTTGACAACCTGTTTATACTGACTGTACCTGGTTTCAAGAAGAAACTTGGTATATATATACATATCTTGGATGAAGTCTATTTTGAATGTACGACGCACAATATTATGTGGATTGGGAAAGCGAAATTCAGAAATGAATTTTTAGTCAAAACAACATGGAATATTGCAATCGTGGAACATTCATCGACATACCAGTGCGCCAGTGCATAAGTTCGAACAGATTTGGCGAAGAAAAAGAACAGATAAGTCGGCAATTAGTTTCCAAGTCTATTAGGAACACAATAGAGCATCATAAATGTTCTGGCAAAACGTGTCAAAATAAGTGGAGCAGAACATAAAAGATTTTCCCAGACGTAGCCACGCAAGCATAAAATCGCATCAGACAGACCAAGTCGCTTCGACGGCAACTGCGCGTCGGCGATGTTACTGGGTCCTTTGTGTCTGTAATACCAGGGTGGCCTCCTGCTTCGAGTCCTCAGTTTTGTTACTTTTTTGGCAAAGACATCTGACGTTACTTTTTTCATTTCCGACATGTATCATAATATTAATGAATATTTCCTTGGAACCACAGTAGGTACGTCATGGGATTTAGTGTCGATGAATTTTTGCACACAATTTTAATGGCTAAACCCTACATCGCCATGCGAAGCGTAATAGGCAAGTGGATATTTACATTTAATTCACAAGCAACTGTTAAGTAGAGTGTTTTCATTTTATTAGTTTGCATTAGAGTGTATTCCGAAGACCTTCTTTGCATTCAATTCTAGAATTATTGATTCATCTGCCAATGAAAAGGATTAAACATTGAACGATAGAGACCACAAAAATGATTTTAGGAGAGAAATTGATAAAAAATGCCATGTGGATAGAAGATTTTGCAAATAGGTTCAAGGAAGGACAAGAAATTAAAATTAACAGCGGGTTAAAACATGCAATAGTGAGCTAGTTAGTTTTATAATCCCAGTTGTAAGAAGTACGAAACGGAAAAGTATGCTAAAGGAATGTGTACGCAACAGCTCACGTTAACTTGCTTTGCGCATATGCGCTCTTTATGTCATCCCAACCCTCAAATCATGTCTCTGCTTCAAAATTAGATCCATTAAACCTGAACACAACCGAATCTTATCTCATTTTCATCATAATTAGCCGCTAGTGTTAAAATCTGTCGATTGGCAAAGCAAAAATGCCATTGAATAAATTAAATGTAAATGAAATAATGTACATCCGTTTTCCTCGCAATCCTGGGTAAGTTTTATTAAAATGAGCCATTTTTTTAGCGCGACAACACTTGGTAACCGATAAAATTACTGATGTCCCCTCAACCATGCAGACAACTATAGTGTTAGACTAGAATTATGACTTCAACGTGAAACAATGTAGATTTATTTGTTCAATTTAATTTCACATAATTTCCCCAACTAATGTTGATATTTGTCACTTTTATAACGTATCTGTTGGGTTTTGGGGTTTTGACTTGCTGCTATTGTCGAATGCCCTTCCCACAGCCCTTGAGAGTAATGCATGCGTAAAATTAGACTCGTAAGTTGAAAATATAGTTAACGATTAATCGAAAATAAGTTACTCGTATCAGACGAAACAATCAAATAATGCGCCGTAAATTATGCCATTAGATATTGCAACTGGGTGACGAGAAGGTGCTCCCGAATATAACGTGCGTTTTCTGATGTTTGAGTTGAATCATTTGAGGACTGAAGGAAATTCTGCGAGCAAAATATAAAGTACATACCTCTTTGTTGTGGGGCATAAGCGTTGGTAGGTTTACTTACTTCGTTACGGCGTTATAAGTGAATTTTCAGACACATTTTTGAATACGTAAGTAAACGGTAATTTCTTAAAACCCTTGAATAGCTGTGGCGATCTCCAGTTACACAGATTAATAACTTTTCATGCTCTGAATGATGCAGTTAATCCATTATTACCAATTTCTAACTATTGCATCAGTTAATACTAAGTATCGTCCTAAAAAGTGACACCATATGTTGAGGAAAGGTATTAAGGAAAATGATAAGAACTGAACAGAAAGGGTTGCTCTTTGACGTCTCTAAGTACCGGGAAACATCTACGGCATTAATAAGTCATCCACACCCATATTGATCATACTCGCGAAACTAAAGTCCGTCGACTAAGAAAACACCACAACTTTTTTAAGCTTGACGCCCAGTCACGAATTCTGTCTTTGAAAAGCCCTTGGGACATTTCAGCAGCATGGTATTTACGAATACAGGGGACCAGTTTTGTTAAACCAGCTCTCGGGACTAGTTTACACAGCAGGAGCTCTTCACTTGGAGTGTCAACAGCACTCTAGGTACATTTTGAATGCTGCTTCAGTAAGATTACCAAAGTTTACTGAAAACAATGCATAATCAGCCAAAAAAGCACTTTCCTTCGCTGAAGTTTTATATGACTTCACGAGGAATAAAAAATAGATGTGTGTCATCATTCACAAAGAAAGTCCAGGATAAATTTAAAATACATTTAATAAACCTGCAAATTTAACTTTTAAGAGATTCTTCGAAATTCTAACTCGAACCCTGTAATGCCAACATTTTCCTAGTCCATTTATTATATCAACAGTTTTATAAGGCCCGCGGAAACGTAGTAAATGACCAATTCTTGTTTTCAAAATTATGTGAATAGTAGTAAAAATCAGTAATGAGATGTAAACCTGCAAAAAATTGTGTGAAAATCAGGTCACACTCGGTTTTAAAATGACATTAAGCCTAAATGAATTTATTTAAAAAGATTTACACCAAGCATTCAATGTGGACCAATAAAATTTTCAAAATATTTCAGTTAAATTTACTTTAGTTCTGGTACCTTATGAAAAATATCTAAATAAGTTAGCACAAAGACCCTTAGAAAGTAGCATTTTTCAAGGATTTTTACTACAACAGTCGCATTAATTGCGAATTATTTCATCTACTTGAACTAAGCCCGCAAGCGTCAAAAGCATCTATCGAGGAAAACGTTTCAAATTGTCCACTCACGCTTGTCTAACTTCTAATTCAAGGTTGAAATTAAACATACAGCCAGATTTATTCAGTCGTCTAGTTTAATGAGGAGCATCACGAATTAGATATAATAGAATCTAATAGAGAGAAACGGAAACAAAAGTTTGGTGAGGTGCCTTTTCTGTGTAATCGAGTAATATCTTGAAACTCATCATGCTCGCAGGCAAAATTAAACTGCTTCATGCACGCTGTTACTCTTATGTTATTTGCAATTGTGAAATACAAGCTTCAATGCAAAAACTCTCGCCAGTATTCTATGAAATGGCGACAGAGATAGCATCCCGAAAAACGTCATACAGAGAGAGGATTACGAAAAGCTTTTTATAGCAGAAAACATATCACAAATATATGGATGCCTATTCTTATATTACAGTATTATAAACTATTATAATGAACTGACAAGGAAAAGAGATCTCTAAATTTTTTTCTCGTTTCCAAAAACCTTTAAAGCACAACTTTTTTATCATTTATGCCTTTACTAGTAGGCCGCACCTTCGTTCTTGTAAGGGCAGTGATGTATGAGCGTGTACGCCGGCTTTCAAAGTCCACCACGGAAGATTTTAATACCCAAACCGCAATTCTTATGCACGTGTGTCTATTCTATAACTTAAATCATTAACGCTTCAGGAGCTGACTCCCTTTTCTACGTAAAAAATGGCAAAAAGTTTTTTCCTAGTGTCATGACTCAGCTTTATAATTTGAAAGTTGGCTACCTCTACGAATGCCGCATTCCGAATCTGCACCCCTGGCTAACCAATTGCACATTTAGGACTCCACATTGGTACAACTAAGCGAAACCTCTTCAAGAGGTGCACGGAGATTTGCCGCCATCACACTTACACCACAGTGTGGAAGCTTGTGGTGTTCTCCCCCAGGCTGCAACACGCTTCGAGCAGACTTTGAGATATCTTTTTCGTGACAGGATAGCCCGAAGCGAGTGCCTGAGGTACAACCGTATTCGGCAGGATATGGACAACACGGGGGTAACACGGTAATTATATTGGTGGCTGTTAGGTACACGGAA
>JACJUY010004070.1:0-38553 GCA_014220935.1 Platorchestia sp. MABIK | reverse complement strand
AAACTGTTGTATAAACTTAGCCTATCACAAATGGTCAACGAACCGACTCGCATCACTAAAGTCTCTAAAACTCTCCTCGACCTGGCAATCACAAATAATCCCACCGCAATACTTAGTACAGTAATATCATCTTCTATTTCCGATCACCAATTTATTTAGTGTGAAATTAATATTGCAAAGGAAAGACAAAAATATCGCTTAATGACTTATCGCTCGAAAAGGCATTATTCAGCAGAACTATTTAAAAAAAACTACTCAATAAGTCCACCGACTTCCAGAATATGATGCAATCTGACGATGTTGACATTCAAGCGTCCATCTTCAACGAGAATTTCACAGCAGCTCTCGACGAATGCGCACCTTACGTCACCAAAAAAAAAAACAAGCCAAAACGCACTGTTTGGATTACTGATAAAATTAAAGAGATGAGCAGAATAAACAAAACTAACTTGCGAGAGTACTAAAACAATAAATCAAACAGTACCTTATACAGGAGATATAAAGAACATGAAAAAATTCTTCGAACGAAAATCACTGAAGCGAAACAAACTCTCTTCCACCAGGAACTATTAACGGCTAAAAATAACCCGAAACGAACTTGGGGAATCATTAGTGAGGTAGCCCCGTATGAAAATTTTGACCGTATAAGTAATTTTGAAAATCCCTTGGCAACTGCCACGGACTTCAACACATTCTTTTCAAAAGTAGGGGCTCAAGTTTTCAGTGAGGTGTGTACCGATCCAGGTGAAACGTCAATTGAAAATTCATGCCACACAGCATCCTCGAAGGCTGATGTCAGGTGGTGTCCACGTCCTGTCGATTTACCGGAGTTAAGAAAGATCTTATACCCACTAAAAAACACAAAGGCAGTTGGACATGATGGTATCAGTCTTCAATACATCAAAGACAGTTTCCCAGTCACAGCACCATGGATTCGTCTGATGATTAATACATCAATGGCAACCAACACGTTTCCAAACCAATGGAAACATTCCATTATCAAACCGTTGCATATAAGTGGTGACCTAAATGCAGCATCAAACTCCAGGCCCATCAGTCTTATGCCTGTCATGTCCAAAACATTGGAGAAAGTGGTGACAAATCAACTGTCATTTCACCTGGACGAGTCAAATCTACTCCGCCGAAATAAATACGCCTATAGAAGAAACACTAGCACTCAAGTTGATCTGCTCAATATCTCTGAAAAAGTATACAGTGACATCGATCAAAAGAATGTAACACTCTTGCTGCTACTCGATCTCTCTAAAGCGTTCGATAGCGTCAAACAAAATAGACTTCTACGTAAAATACTGAACTTGGGAGTAGACACGCAATGGTTTGAAAGTTACTTGTCAAATCGATCTCATGCAGTCCGCATAGAAAACGAATTATCCCCATTTATTCAAAACAATTTTGGTGTTCCCCAAGGATTCATTCTTGGTCCTTTACTGCTTTCTATTTTCATTAATGATTACCCACCAATGCTTTCAAACACACGGATCTCAATGTATGCAGATGATGTTCAAATAGCAATAACAAGTTCTGCATCGGAAATACCACAGACGCAAATGAAAGCCGAAACTATGCTGACTAGCCTGAAATCATGGTACGATCGAAATGGTCTCAAATTAAATGCTAATAAAACACAATGCATTATTTTTGGATCGAAAGATGCAATTAACAAAACTTCAGATCTTACTCTTGCATTTGGAAATGATAAAATTATAGCATCAGAAAAAGTTAAAAATCTAGGTATCTGGTTCGATAGAAACATGTCCTTCAAATCTCATGTTGAGAATACTCGCAACAAAATTTACGGAACTTTAATGTTTTTCCATCATATGAAGAGTATGCTAGACGAAAAATCCAGATTATTAGCCATTCAATCCCTGGTGTTATCGCGCATTGACTACTGCAGCCTAGTATGGAGAGACTTACCTCAATACCTTCAAAGGGACTTACAAAAGCGCATGAACTTCGCAGCCAAGGTGGTATGCAACGGTAATTTCAAAAGAAGTGATCACGTAACCCCTCTCCTTAATAAACTCAGCTGGATTCCTATCCAAGAAAGGCTCCTCATGCAGAGGGCCCAATACGTGCTCTCCTCGCTATATCTTCCTCAGAGCAATGCTGAGATAGTGCATTTCAATCCACCCACTGTAACCAACCAAAAGCCGAACAGAAACAATAATGTCTTAGTCAACTATCGTTCCTCTCACTTAGGGCAGAAGGCTCTGTCCATATCAGGCGCCTTACTGTGGAACAAACTTCCCCTGAGTATTAAAATCCCTCAAAGACCGAGAGAATTTAAAGCCAAAATAACTCGTCATCTAGCGTCTCAAAAATAATTCTTAGTGACAGAACATACTCAATAAGTATTGACGAATAAATATTGCCTGGTGTCTCCATTGCTGAATAATCTCCCTTGCTCATTGTCTTATAAATCAAGACATTACACAACAGTTTTTGAGTATGCGTTGGTATTATTATTTGATCGCCTATACTCTGGGATTTGTAAACATGCTTATTTGTATATGTGAGTACGTACATGGGTGTATGTGCGCATATGGGTGTGCATATGTGCGCATGCACCTGTGTGCACTGGACTAGCAACTAGCATATAAACAATACATACCGCCCCTTTTTTTCAATCCCAACTTCTAACACTACCCAACACATCATTTCATTTTATTATTGTAAAGCAATCCAAAGCTTAAATGTCTTGTACATGTTAAATGTCATGTTTTCAAACCACAAAGTCAATAATCTTTATTGCTTTCATGAATTAACAAGCTCTATTTAAACTAAATAAACCAGCCGAAGGATGCATTTTATGTCTTTCCTCTCTTTTGTTTGTGCAAGCATCAAACTGGACTGTCATGGTTCCTATGTGTGTTTAGCAATTGCAGACATTCTGCACCATATTTCAAAGATAATATGATTTTTTCTCATGTTGAGAAACCCTATATGAAACCCTTATAGGGTATTCATGTCTATTATTCATGTCTTCTTTCTTATTCACGACCAAAAGCGCTCTTGTTAAGCTAGTGTCGTGCATATTTTCATACCATCTCTTACGCTCTAGAGTATATTATAACAACCGCACCTAGATTTATTCTGTACTTGAGAACCGTTGTAGAACAATCGTTTTCATGTTCCTGCCTCAGGTAGACTGTTTTGTGCCACTACTTTTAATGCGAAAATTTCATAAAATTCATTCCGTGACAAAAGAGATTTTCTCCGAGTCCCTCGATTGGAATGCTAGTTTTTACTGACTAGTTTACGCTGATACTTGCGCACATGCTCACTTGTGCATTGGAGGTATGTGTCACTACGTAATACTTCATTTCACTTCATTATTGTAAAGCATTTATAAAAAATATATTCAAATTTGTAGCGCGATCACCCACGGATGATAAATAAGAAGCTTATCAACCAATGATCTTTTCGCTACAATATTTCGTTAAACATCGCTTCGATATTCCATTAGAAATTGTAAGCCGTAATACATACTGAAAAAGTTGTCACGAACTTCCTTTGCTCATTATCTCATATTTCAGTACATCGCACAGCTTTTCTGTTGAACGCATATGTACCGTGATTGCCTAGATGCACAGAAATGTATTTATGCATGTTTGCGAGTTGGGTGTGTGTGCGTAGGTTTGTATGTATGTGCATGCATATGTGTATATATTTTCATGTACATATGCACATATGTGTGTAATAGGCCGACAACTGGCATTTTAACTATATATACTGGTCCTTTTTTCTGTTCACTCTCAACTTGTATCAATACCTAACTCGTCATCTCTTTATTATTGTAGAGCATCCATGTAAAAAAAACTATAAGTTTGTTGTGTGAACATCCATTTACACTTAAATAAAATGCTTAACTAATGAGCGTTATGGTAAAAAATTTTTAATTAGAAATACAAGACTTGTAATTTTTGTGATCCTCATGCTTATATATATGTTTTTTTCATGCATCTCTGAAATGATAGTTTTAAACATTTGCCGAAACAAGCAATTCTAATAATACCTCCTGGCGTCAAAAATGTCAAAGTTTTATGTCATGCTCATGTAAACTGTCAAAAGTGTTTTCAACCCACAATGAAAATGCATCGAACATTAAATTGTATTGTCTCTTATAATTATCATTACATTTTTCATCAAATGTAGATTAAGCAACATTAGGAGTACATTACCCTCAATTATTTCTTTTCGAGTAGTGAAATGGGTATTACAATACTCATGTGTGTGTGTCATCAAAGTGTATTAACTTTAAGTTATTTTAAAAACCAATGATTGTACTTTTGTACCATCTCTATTGGAAATAAACTGTTTTTCTTTTTCTTTCTTTCTTCTAATGCTTTCAATTTCATGTTGTCTTTAAGTAGAAGAGCATCACCTACTCGTTTCTACGAACTGTCTCTTTCGAATATGTACTTCAGCCTTTATTAGAGTTATACTACGCTCTACAACTTCTACGCTCACTTAGCTTGACTATTTTTAGTCCAAAACCTAACCACGTAAGAAAAACCAATTTGAACACTCTCATTATGAATTAAAAACAGAGTTCTTGAAAGGAAATTTCAGGCAAAATTAGCTTCAAACACAGGAGCGTTAATTGCATCAGCAAGTGCATCACTGAAATTTTTTTAAACCTTTACCATGTCTTTGACCTTTTACCGAACAGAATGTGGAAGAGCGATTAACCGATAATTCATTCATAAAACAAGTTTCAGAGACTATTTTCATGGTATGTGAATATCAATGAGCATTCCTACATCGATGCCGTTGCTGAAAAAAGTTTAGCGAATGTTTTGACTTCCAATTTTGAAAAAACTGCAAGAAAATGTGCATGAAAATTTTTTAACACACGTTGAACCTTGTAGTAGAGAGAACAAAAATTTCGATGTCTTTCCAAGCGATTAAAAGGATCATGTCCACCATTCTGCTGCAACAGCTCGGTCATGCGATATTCGGACGATTTTTAACTAGACAACCGAGAACAAAAATAATAGCGATTTCTCTGCAGAGGCGCTCCTCGGCAACTGAGAGGCGCTTCCCACTACAGTCCGGCAAGGCACCAAGCAACAGCACGTTTTATGTTTCTAAAAGCGAGCTCACGCTACGTTGAAGAAAACGTTTACCCTTCCTCATTGATCGAAGTTGAAATGTATATCTTCCCCTGCGTCTGCATAGGCTTTCATCTATCTGAAGGACTTGTTGACAGGTAGCAGCACGGTGATTTGGCGAAGCGAGTTCAAAGGAGAAGATTCAAAACGAGATGGCGTGTGGCACCGCATCAGGGTAACGTTATTGTTGGGGAGATTTCTGTCATTCGTTTTTCGTTGATGTAAAGGTCAGAAAAGTAATTTTTCGAACCTCCCTGATTGTTTTACATATATATATATATATATATAAATGGGTATGGGCAGGGTAATTGACTTCTACGTACTTAACAAAAATTAGTGGCCTCAATTTTTAGAATTTAGTGTTTGCCGTACAATAATCTACTTACTGTTTTCGCTCCCATTAATTTAAAAGTGTATTCATATAATAAAACACTCCATAATAATTTTTCTAACTTCTAGTGTTTCACTTATCTTGGCGTTATGAATCTCACGCATCCTGCCGTACTGCATAAGCTATTAATTCTTCTTCTTCTTTCCTGAAATACATGTGAATATTTTGACCCTAATAAAGAAATAATTTTCAATTAGTTTTCTCACTTGTGTAACATGTACTACATAAACAGGCCTCTGCAAGTGAAAGCTAGCGCATGATCAGTACATGTTGATCTTCGAGTAATTTAAATTTTTATTAAGGCTTAATCCAATTTTAATTTGTCTTAATGGTCCTCGTGAGATCAAGATCTTTACTTGTAATTCATTCTGTGAGAAACCGTGCCCACAACGCTCAACCCAACAGCTTGGGTTGCTGTAAGAGTTGGGACTGAGTAGTTTTAGTTCGCAATATTAGTTTCCTAGGCTTTTAAATTCGAAATAATGAGCGCTATTGTGAGATTAAAAGTGAGTTTTTGTTATATTTCTACCTCTTTTAGCCGAAATGGGATTCTGCTCAACATAGCCCCTTATTATGAGTACAGTCGTATTCCAGTGCTTGTGAACCCGTTCATCACTGTGTGATATATTTGTTTGATGGTATCAGAGGCATCCTCGTGCTGTCTTTACTCCGCATCCATCACCACCCTCATGACTGCACAGTGGAATCGTTATCATACTGTGTGTAAAGAGTTCCAGTTATTCTATTCAGTACCTACAGCACCTTACCGAATTTTTAACTTGCTACGAACGTATGTACAAAACATATGAAGAGACGCGTATTGCAAAAGAGAGATGAATTTTATATTTTCTCACCCTACATTGTGAATTTTGTTCAACCATGCACTCGCGAACATTTAATTCTGTTCAGCAAGCGATTTGAACCCACAAAGCACATTCCTAATCTATTCAAGATGAACTTTTACGCGCGAGTGTCATATCGCAAAATCATCGCAAATTCCAATTTTAGTAGAAAACCCTGGTGATGAGGCTCGTGTTTGGAATTTCGGATGAAATTGCAAATCGCTTGTCGATGTAAAGTATTTATTATTATGTAAATTACAATTTTAAAAAAATTCAATCATTATGTGCCTCATATTTTAAGGAAATCTTTATAGTGAAATTTGTTAAGCTCTAATGATAGATCTTATCTCATCGAAGCTTAAATTAGTTAAGTTACAACGAGATTGCCAACATTACACTTAATATTGCTAATTGAACAGCAGTTCAAAGGGGTTGGAGATAAGAATTGAAAGAGAAAATATTTGTTGTAAGTTTACCTGTTCATAAATCCATAATTATTTTAAATTTTGTAAAAACCGAGATATTTGTTTCCAAGCAATGATGGGAAAAGAGAAAATTAGTTTAGAAGTTACACCAAAAAATGCTTGATGTTTGAAGGTATTGAAGAAGCTGCCATCTTTTCATTTTGGACCTATGCTGCCACATAGTTTTTTTAAATTTTGTATTCAGAAAACAATATGCACCTCGCAGAAACAACTATTTGAAAATTTGAGAGGATCTTATAATCAGATAAAAAATTTACTAATTTAGTTGAACTCAGAATACGTCGAACATCAAGCAATGTCTTGATGTTCATTTTCGTTCAGTTCTTTCATTTTCATATCATGTCAAGTATTTCTCGGTAGCATAATAACAACTGGGAGGAGTTGCGCTATTTCCGCTTAGACTGCACTCCTCCACATTCTTCACTCCATTCCAACTCTCTGAGCTGCAATTTGAGCAACGTCGCGGGAGTCTGGATCACCTTCTGGCCGAGTCGAGATGGTGAGCTGGATGCCATGCAATGGGACAAATTTCTGCGTATGTTCTCGTCAGTCTTACAAATTTATTTAGCTAATGATTCCAGTGTTTGACTTATAGTTCCTTTCTTATATTTACGAATATAGCTAACGCCTGATTTTGAGCCCGTCAATTTGGCTTCTTCTCGACTTCCCAGTAATACTTGTTCACTTGCGTGTCTGATAACATACGTGTGTCAGCTTATCCCGGTGCTAATCCGCATGCTACACCTACTAAACAAGAAAACATCGACGACCAATTTGATTCCTGGGTTTCCAAGATCAAAGCTCTCTCTGCGATGTAGGATATTGTCTTACTTTCTGCAGAATTCCAATATTCACTCCACGAAATTAATGTGTTTCGCCATCAGATGTTGGATAAGAAAATCAGATATTTTTCATACTGATAATTAGCTAAACTTTTTGTGTTATAATTAATTACGAGCTAAGCCCGTTATCATATTGCCTTAGCGTTTAATTTTTCTGAAGATTGTTCGCCTTTTTTTAGCGTTCAATAAATTGTCTTCACTTGTGAGAGTTGCCCATTTTTTGTCAGTTATATTTGAGCAATATTCATCGTTCCTAATTATATTATGAAATATTTTTATTTCTATCATTCTGATAGGATCTTTGAGAGCTCTATTTATTGTCGGGTTTCATTTTTCTAGGAAGTCTCTGAAACGTTTGAACGGGTGTAATACTTAGTCAAAATTATTTATCGTTCCTCATTAGGAACAGGTTTACAGGACTGAAATGGCAACATTACCAACCTTCTTAGTTTTAATTCAAACCCGCCATTAGTCCTAAGTGCACTCTGGAGAGATGAGTGTTGAATTACACACAAGCTCAATAATTCAAGATTCTAAGGCCTCTTCCGGCGACTGATGGCTCCCTCGAGTGTCTCTGAAGTCATCACTGAGCACACGAGTATCGAACTCCTGAACCCATTTATTAAAATCAAATGAACAAAGGAGAAAATTTATTTTCCTGGATGTAAAACATGTTTTCAATAAAAAAAAGACTTATGTTATTAAATACTAATATTGATGATTTGTGATAAGTAATAAAACTTACTCTGTTATCAGAGATTTCAGTCTACATTTATGTCGACTGGAGCGACTCGGCCCGGTCGAGACAGCGAAGTGAGCTCCTCATACTCTAACTTAGCTTCTTGAGATGATTTCATTGCTAGCAGATGGCTGTAAGCTCATAACATCATCAGCGTTATCATTGTCGCAGTAGAAAATTATTAATAACTTTTTACCATGGCATAACTCTAGCAGCCAACAAAAATATATTGATGCAAATTTAAAAAATAGAAACAATGGCGTTATGATGCTTTGTACATCTGGATTCAAGGTTTCAAATTTAGTTTGCATTGAAGTAACTTACGGAATATGGAACCAAATTACTGTGGAGGTCTTCAAGCTCCGATCAGGAATGGTAATTAATTGTTTGCAAACGGTTCTTGAACTTATATTTGCCTCTACATCGTTCAATCTACGTCTGCTTAACGGCTCCTCCGAAAACATTCAAAGGTTTTCATGTTTCAGTTTCTTTAACACACCAATGGTGTTTTAGAGATTGAAAAACCATCATGAAACTCAAATGCGGGTTATATATCTTAATGTTTCGATAAAACCACTAATTATTCAAAAATCTGTAATATCACTTAGGAGCTATTGCACTTCGGAGCTGTAAAAGCGAAACGGATAATGCCGTCTTCTTCATACTCTGCCTCAAATAGGCACCTTCAATGCCCTCGCACTCTCATCGCACTGGAAAATCGACTTCTAACAGCACGGCTGAAAGACGCTGCTTACTATAGGGGCCAGCGAGAACAAAAGCATCGTAGATTTTCTTCTAGTCACTCGGGAGCTGCAAATACCTCGCCAACTCCTCTGATTACCGTCGTTACAACTGCAGTTGTTGGGTAAGTGCGTGCTCAGTTGAGATCTACCGCACCAGTTTTTTCTCTGCCTCGTAAAACCACTGTGTTGGCAAGGAGAGTTGTCAGAGAAGTTATACTGACTAATTGTTGTAAATAGTGATGTACATGGAAAATTTCCACTTAATCTTTTGCCTAAACTTTTATTTCATGTGTAAAACAATCTATTCTCGAAATAAAAAAAAATTCAGAAGCAAAAAGAAATTTTAGGCTTAAGAAAATTTTAGGAAGTTGCCAATTCTTTGAAATTGGAAAAGCAGGCTTTGATGCAATCACGCAACGCTTGCGAAAATAGTTTTCCGTATAGTCGTAAATGTGATTCACTATTTTCACTCTGTGAGTCACAGACATTCATTTGTGTATCATGTCATATTTTCAGTATCAGATATATTCATCGCTATTTCTGCTTTTTAGATATAACGGTTGTCGTGTTAGATTTTAAACATGTTGTTCTTCATACAAAAATGTACACTTAGGCAGTTTGACTTGAAGTGCCCGTTTAGCAGATAAAAGTTAAATGCCATAGCACTCGGGGGCTCAAATGAACATCGTTTCAAATAGTTGCTTACAAATCTTATCTGACCAAATGCAACGTATCCTTCCCCAATATAATCTAACCTGAACTACCCTAACTTAATCTAAACTGAATGAAAAACTTTTTAGTGCAGAAATTCGACAGAAGAACCCTTCTGGTCTGTCATCGAGACAGGGGAAGCAAGAAATTTTTCATTATCATAAAATGTTTTTCATGGCGTTATTTTATAGAAATTGATAACGGATATTATTAATGTTTAACACAAACATTACGGAATTTTATGTAATTTAGATTGATGATTTTTTTCAAATGACTGTAGAATCATTAGTCATAAAAATTTTGGGACTAAAAAAGACCCTGGATTTCGGGTTGTCACTTATTGCTGCATTATACGAACAAACATCTCTTAATTTTTAAAACGAAAAAAATACGTCCATCTCATGTACTGAAAATGAATGGTTAATTCCATAACGTCGTCTGATTTGATGATGTTATGTCTAGTTTTATTTTGTTCTATGTAGTGTACTACCACTGTAAATTAATTTAAATTTACAGCTACGGGGTTCAAAAAGATTGCAGTGAAATGCCGCCAACTTGCAAGAACTGGACGCGTATTTTTCAGATGGAACAAAATGAATATCATTCCTGACCTTCCTTCTTCTCGAACTGAAACTGTCTATTTTTATGAGACATTCCATCCAGGCCCATGCCATTAACCTCACAAGCAATGACTTGTAAATGTTGCCATAAAAAATTCGAGATGAAAAGACTCCCATGTATAGAAGACACTCAAAAAGACTGACTTAAATTAGAAAATATTCGTTGAAAAGGATGAGTTGATCAAGAAATTACAAGAAAAAATTTTGGTATCAATTCTTTGGTAACGAGGGAATAAAACCAATGGCAAATTTGTCAAAAACATGATCTTGAAAGGAATTTGAAGGGAAGTGAAACCTTCTTCACGAGAACTATGAAATTAAATGTGATGGGAATTTACAAAAAATGTTTTTAAAAAATTGTCTGGAGTACCAGTCTAGATGAATGATAGTTTAGGCAATTTCTATTGTTTGGTATACTGTCTTTGATTAAAAATGAATGCAGAATATACGAAGAAGCCTACGCATTCCACCGGAGGCTTTGAATGCATCTTTTACATCCTGTTCCACATTTCCGCTTGACTGATCAATTGGTAACGAAAGTATTGCCACACGACCGAAGAATTCTCCAAAGACACTTTTAATCCGGTAACTGAAGGTTAACGCATCCAGTGTTCTTGATAGTGCTGAGTCGGTGGAGGATTGGAGAAGTTCGATCTTTTGCTTTGAACCTCGCTGTAGTCATATAGAATGTTTTTGATTGATGTCACCGGTCAACTATTTAGAAATGATGTATATATTCATCTTAGATTAAATATTTAATATTTCTCCCTGCTTTGAATGTAAGCTGCAATGTCATATGTGACAATTTAAGATCAATGTTAATGCTACATAATTGTAAAAACATTAGTTGGTTGATATAACATCAAAATAATTTTGAAAAACTTCGGCGTGCGCAGTAGACGATACCCTCGAAGCATTCAAGTCTAAACAAGTTACGCAACTGAAAATAAGAAAATTTGTTTTTTTAAGTAGCATTGTATCTTACTAAGGTCTTTTTTTTCCGTGCTGCCATACATCGGTTGTGTGTACTTCTGGGATTATTGTCATCGAATGATTGAAGTGAGAACATTAATTAACACATCAGCGTATTAACACATCAGCGTATTAACACATCAGCGTATTAGCACATAAGCGTATTAACACATCATATGTACGAGAGTCTCTAAAATATTCACGCCCTCATTCCGACACAACAAATGAAGTGCACGTGACCTGTAGATTATGGGGGAAAAATATACATGCAATAAAAATGCATATATTTTCTTCCCATTCGCTCATCGCTGCAATTTTTGTTGTTTTTATTTCAATAAATTTTTATTTTTGTAGGTATATAAAATAGATTTTCATAACAGGCTTTATGAGTTCATTCATTTACTCTTTTTAATGGAGAGAAGGTTAGCGTTTACCACACCTTTACTCTAAATGAAAGTGAATAAAAAATACCTAAATGTTTTTATCAAAAGTATATTTAGATTTCAAGAGTCTGTGTAATTAGAGCTCCACAGTTGAACATTCATCCGTAAACTGGAACTGCCATATTTAGTTCAGAGAATTATTTTTTTGTGAAAGTTGAACTGGAATTTCTTCATATACAATAAAGGGAATGTGCATTTTGATCATGCATGTTGAGGTAACTGATGCCGATCCCCGCTATCTCAAAATTGTTTGCAATGCGTGTAGTATTCGACTTAGATTGTGTGGAACTGATAAGGCTAATGATATATAAAATGACTCCTTAGCGATTTATTCGAAGAATATATAAAACGTTTCTGACAAAAGCTAAATAGCGCCATCGAATGCAAGGAAAATTTAGGAAACTATTTCATTTGTGCAAACAATTTGCTTAACATTTACGCATTGAAATTTATAACATCTTCCTTTTGCAAAAATTGGTCAAGCAATTAAACACACAAGTGTTATGTAAACAGTTAAAGCTGTTGTCGTACAGGAGCTTGATAATGGCAGTTTGGGCAAAGAAGTTACTAGACGAAATAAAACTCAGTGGGGTGTTGAGGAGGCGCTGCCACTTAACCAATAATGCAACATCAGCCAGCTATCGAGAATCAAAAACCTGAGAGACATCAACATCTGTGAGAGATGTGAATGTTTGTCTCACGCCCACCGAAACTGTCATCTTGCAGAGGAAGATCAGTGGGCCACGAATTCCAATCACTATTCGCACAACGACAAACGATGCACTTTATCTGTACTTTTTTGACTCTTCGTTTCAAGTTAACTAGAGAAAAAAAATCATATCGAACTCAGAACGATATTATCCTTTAGCATCTTCCTTAGAATAATTTTGAATTACATATATTGAAATTCTACTAGTTGTTCAGTTACACTTCTCAGGTAAATTTTTACATTGCTTCAAGCTTCTCGTATATTTTGTGAGGCTGTGTTTCAAATGTGATTTCGTTGCGGATTTGTCTTTTTATGTGAAACTATCTAATTAATTGTTAAAAATGTTAGTTAAACTCACAATATGAAGATATTACTTGTCGACGGTAACCATTGACGTTTTTAAATGCCCATATATTTTCCGAGAATAACACTCGAATTCGACATTAAGAGGCTAAAGTACCCGAAAAGCCCGTAATCTCTGCGTAATCAGGCCGAGCTCAACCGTAAGCCGACTGGTTCCGCTGCCATCGCATGACGCGCTTCATTTGGTTCAGTGCATGCGCTGAGCAGCTTTCCGATAATCAAGCACGATCAAACTTTAATTGGTCGCAAGGAGTTCAAAAGACGTTAAGCGCATTAGTGTTCCGTCTGTCAGAATGGCTAGTTAAGTTTGAACGTAATTTCTACAACCGAGCTGGGAAGCACTCTGCCAATTTATGACAGTAGAAATACGTACAGTTCGCTCCGATGTTAATATTTCGTACTTCGAACAGAGGTTAGTTTGAATTTGACAGATTAATTGAACGCACTTCATGGGTTCAAAGGAACAGAAAAACAACGAAATGATCCCAGGTAGAGCAATGCGCGTTAAGAATGAATGAAGCACTTGTAGAAAAAAAGTTCGACGAAGGTTTCAAGCATTCCGTTGAGTGACGGACGCTACCAGGATGTACTTCGACTACAGCACCTAGACGTGGATTGTCTGATGCTTTCAGCTTTTGGATTTAAGTAGAAAATTTTCACCCGGTTGAAAATCTGTGGCATTTTTTGTTCACAGTGGGATTTTCACAGGTGGACAGGTTATACGTTTTATCGGAAATTATAACAGTGCAGTTTAGAAAATGAAATAAGTACGGAAATTCATCCGTTGCTGATGCTCACTTCTATACGTTCAATAAAATGAAAATCATTTTGAGAGTGAGTGACGTACCAAATAATATAGACGAGATTAAAATGATCAGTAGTGAAATAATTCCGGTACTTATTGTTGACAGGAAAGGTGAAAAACTACTTTATCAAAAGTTGAACTTACTGCTCTGAACTTACGTCGGGTAAAAAAGCATAAGTGGAACATAGGACAGATAATCTTGTCAAGTTTGTGGAATACTTATTGAGTATTCGCTCCTAAGTTTCTCACTGACTGCAGACGAAATGAGACACAATAAAACGAGAGATTTTTCCATCGTAACACATCAAGAGGTCGCTTCCCGTTTATGTAATCAAATTAGTGAAAAATTACGTTGCAGTGGTATGATAGATCTTTCTTGTATACGTGAATATGAATTGAATTTTCAATAATGAACTTTCGACATTCGATTTTTGAATCCTCCAAAAATTTTCCAATTTATTCGAATTTTGTGATGCGAGGCCCCATTATTCACTATTTAGTTTTCCTGGTTATGTTGCAGACGTCGTTGCTGCATTAACCAAATGAATAATGTCAGCGATGTTCAGGGAAAATTAATAGAACATTTCTTGTGTCTGTTCTTTCTGCATTTTTATAACTGCTAACTAGCCGTGCGTAAATCTAAATTATTTATTAAAGTCTCACAAATATAAAGCTATGCGTGATGCGAATTGTTTGCTTTTCAACAAGAGTATTTGTACCAAAAGTGCTGGATAAGGCCATGATTGAAGCGGAGAATGAATACGATTTAAAACTGTTTCAAACTAGAGGCATTGACTCAATAAAGCTTGTTGCTGGTGGCAACAGCGACCGATCAGCCTGGCGCAGGGTACGAGCGACGGAAACGAAAAGTGACAGGCACGCAAGTCTGTGAGATGTTGACGTTGAAAAGTTGTCTAAACTGTGTATCTAAATTTCGTCCCTCCAATACCTTTCCGCTGAGAAAAGCATTAACTCAAACTGAGCACATTCATTAGCAAGTACCGTGAGAAATATACTTCACTCGTTGAACGTAGAAAATTGGCGGCGGATTCTTTTTTCAAAATACGGAATGACAATAATGATTAATTAGCTCATGCCGACTGAAATTTCCATTTTAAATCAACTCGTTTTATCATCTAGAAATCTTTAAAATATCCTCTTATATTTGTACTCGTGCTCATTAGGAAATTTAACTGAAAATTGATTAACTGAAAATGTCTCTGACATAAATGGGCTAGAATGACTCCAAATCCTTCCATAACATGAAGTGTTAATAAAATTAAATTTAGGAATTTTTTGACCTAAACGCTCATGTAACATTTTTTTCGACATGTATTCTCTACAAAATGCAGAAAATTGAAAACTACGAGCTACATAATTACATACATAATTATAGATAACATTAGATGTTGGCGCCAAGAAAACTATCATGTGCTGAGAACTAAATACTAGTGGAAAGAAAAAGGATTATTTTGAAAGAGTAATTTGCCTTCTCTAAAAGCTAAGGTACATTAGCTGATATTTTCACTCAGATTTTGAATACACCCGCTTCTCGTATCTCATAATAATTCATAAACCTGTTCAAATGGTCGATTCTGACTTGTACAGTATGACCTGCCCGTTGTAAGGTATGTTCAAAATCAGCCCTCAGTTAACTTTCCCGAACTTCTTTAAGTAGTAATGACCAAACTTAGTACTGGAGCAAAACAATTTAGTTCGTCAGGATGGAAGCAGAAAGCAGGTAAACAAATATACCTGGTACTTTCGGACAGCGTGCACTACGCTTAACAATTTAGAGATTTAAAAATTATTCAAAAAATTTTTGCAGTTTTCTCAAAACTCTCTGTAGTAGTGCGCTTGTGAACGTTGACGGTTTCCACAGCGCACTGCGGTGCGGCCACCAAGGATTCGCGTCGCTGTCTTGTACATCTTTTCCTTCCTTTGTCATCTCGCTGCCGCTACGTCGACCTGTCTCTTGTCTCGCCAGTTGCTCAGCTGAGCAACCTCTCAAGGACTTAATGGACATCCGCACTGTCACCTTTTTGAACCTAGAAGACCGCTGAATATTTAATTCTGGAAAACTATGTTGTACTATGGTTCATAAAACTAGGAAAATATAACTTCGATCACATTTATTTATTGTTCGTAGGTGTACACCAAATTTTTAAGTGTAACACTATTTCACTTCTTTCAATACATTCTGATTTAATTTTCGCTACGCTCATAAATGACTCAAAACGGAAAGTAAAGGCTGCTAATTAATTTGTTGTAGATGGTGATATCCTATTAAGTTTCACTGCTTATTATTCCCGAAAACTCACAGTAAAATATTGCCAACAGCTTTGTGCTGTCTACATCATGTGCATAGTTATCCTATAACCATACTTGAAAATTAGAGCGACGCCTTGACACCTGTACAGTCGTTCGCATCATATGAATATCGGTATTTCTACGCCTCTGCAACATTTGGAATATCAGTACAACGAAATCATGTATAAATTACGTCTTGCTGTGTTACATACTGTATCATCATTGCCCAACTGTGACATGATTCGGTGTCGCGGTATTATGTTGAATTCAGCATCTCTACATTGTATCAAATTATCGACATCGCAACATTAGGCTGAGTATTAAGAGCTAGTTCTTCCTGAGAACGAAGTGCATGAAGGTCAACCAATTCATTTAATACATGTCAACTAAAGCAGAATAGATCTTCTGAGCGTATCATTAGAGCAGTTTTATCACTTTTCATCATCAAACAATCAAAATGTATTTAATATACACAAAATTCGGAGCAAATGTTGATATAATTTCGAAAAACACGAGCCCCGTTTACGATACAAATTACTCGAATAATGTTTCATTATTTAAAAAGTGAGTTGAACAGAACTTCCTTCAGAAAAAATTAAAATATATGATGAAAGACTTTACTATTTACATACATGCGTCACGAGGCAAACCAATTTTAGTAAATGCCAAATAGAGAAGTATCTCATGGCTATTGTCAGAGAAATATTAAAAATACGTTATCATTAAATAAAAATTAAACCAACATGCAATGAACATAGATTGAACGATGCCTTGAACACAGTTTTGAAATATGAATGTTTGGAGATACTAAGAGTGATATTAAAAGCTGTTTCGTAGTTCTCGAGAGTAAACCTGTTTGTTTTTAAATTCATTTGTTGAAATGTTAAGGAAAAATTAAAAACTTCTGACCTAAAAGAACGAACGCAATATTGAACAAGACATATTTATTTAATTGACTTTGATTTGTTCAACCATTATTAGGAAACCGATTTCTTGGGACAATCAAAGGTATTAGCTGAAAGACTTTGTTTGTGATATGATTCATCATATCTAGCATCCAAGAAATTTTTTTTTGTGCTGGAATACGTTGAATGTTACGACAGGCCTTCGTTTCACTTCGAATCTCCAAGAAGAACTGCGTCGATCATCATATTTGAAGAGGCATTTCATCGCGAGTTACCTACAGATGAAAAGTACACCTACTCTACCAAGGATCTTCTAGAAGCCCGACATCTGAACAAACCTCTACGATACAGCCATCGAACACGTTACATCGTCGTTTCCTTCATCGAGTGCCCGAGGTTGCCATTTACTACCATTCAATTTATCCTTAATTTGTAACTCTTCTATTTATAGGAATATTTCTTATATTTTAGTAGGGATTTCATCATGGGAACTCATTTAGGGATTATTTATTCAATTAGGCATATTTCCATGTACGTTAGGATGATTTCCTTATTTCTATAGAACATCGTTTGAACGAGGCAAAGTCCCAGCTCTAGCGGGTTGACTGCGCGGAGGAAGGGACGCTGAGGGAACTCAGGCAGTGAGGCAGGCGACTCCACATAAGCAAGAGCTGTGTCGTTCCAATCTTTTTAGCCGCGCCCTACGGGTGCCGGCGCTGGTGTTATAAACATTATTTCAAGAAACTCGTCGTGAAGTGATTTCAAAATGTAGAGCACTTTATCACCGTAAGCCAGCTTAATTGATTCAAATTCTGATAACAATCAAGCTTCTACAACCATTCCGACATACCAGGTTGGCATTCCACTATCTCGACATCCGGGGGACCTCACATCTCTCCCTAAAAGATGAGTTACTCATTTCATAAAATAGCTTCGCATTGTTAACCCAATTTCACGACATTCTCAGATCGTAGTTAAACTTTGATATGGCAAGCGATATTTTGTGTTAGTACCATTTATGTAACAGAAATAGTTAGTCATTAGGATCTGATTGTAATGCGCGCTTAATTGATTCTTTATAAGTAAATCTTCATCTTGGTTACAAGTGTATCAATACCTGTGTTCTGAAATGTTGAGAAAACACATAACAGGCATGAAAATACGTTACCAAATTATCAATATCAGTTCATTCATTTGATATAATAAATTTTCAATTTCCCTTATTCTAAGGGTGGTGGCAGCGTAGCTTTAGCTACCAATAAATCAAAATCATGGCGAGGACATAAGTCACGCCTCATTAATAAAATATATGAATGTGACATACACCACATGTCATGACGAAAGAAATGAATTGCAATCCAAATTGAGCATCTCAGCGGAGGATACACGTAGTTCTCGACAAAATGCTGGCAGTGACATACGATCACAACAGTTTGTTATTAATAATAAAGTTATTTGTAAAGAAATCTGGTTGAAGGTGTCTTAGAATGGATATTTTCATAACTTGGTCATTATCGTGAATGACTAACAATGCAAACAAAAAGCCATCAACAATTTCGAATCAGTAAAGTGAGACGCTTACATGTTACTGTTCGAAGTAATGCAATAGAAGTGCAAGGCGCTTAGAGATATAATTATAGAAAATACTCATTCCTTCTAGGTAAAAATGAAAATTTGTCAGAAAACTTCCAAAAAAGTCATGAAATCTGCTGGCTCTGTTAACCAAAAGATCAAGACCTCGTAAAGAGCTATATATAAAAGGCTGAAGTATGCGGTCCCCCGCAGTTTGGAGACACTTGAATGACGGTTTCCAGGCTTGAAAGTTTTATTTAAATTATGCAAAATCATAAATAAATATTGAAACTTGTTGCTTTAGCCTCAGAATATCTAATAAAAAAATATCTTTACCTTTGCGCCAGTGACAAGGGAATCAGAAAGAAGTTATGAATGAGGACGATGAAAGCTTCATGGATTGCTATTTTCAAACATTGAAAATTGAACATTTCCAGCATTGAAAAAATGTGTCATTCTGCGGAGAGGAACGATTGAATGTCGTTAGGCACAGAAAACAAAATACAAACGAGATGTATGTTCTGTGAGTAAAGAAAAACGTGTGAAAAATTGTTAAGGGTGGCGGAGGCCAAATGACCATATTTGAAATGGACGCCATACACTGAATTTTAGAGATATTGGAATGAAACAGAAGACAATTTTTATCTAACGAGGGGAGGTTTTATAACTAAAATCGACTACAGCTAATTACGATAACGTATTCCTGGTAAATGGCGTCCTTCTACACCGATGCCTTCTTGCAGACAATCGTAAAAGTTTCTCTAACATTGCTTTCGGAATCGCTGTAATATCAAGTTGAACCGTTTATTTTAATTCTGTAATAGTACGAGGTTATCCAAAGTACACATTGGACTTCAAGTCCTCCCACAAGAAGAAATCGCGCAGGCTGAGATTAGGCGAGCGGTGTGGTCACGGAATATCACCATTTTGTAATACATATTAGGCGTCCCGCAAATGTTTCACGGACGACATTCATTGAAACTCTTTCGTTATGAGCAGTGGCTCCATCCTGCTGAAACCAAGTTTTCGGATTATCCTATTCTTTTTCTTCATAGAAGGGAAGAAAAAGTTCTTGAAGCATAGCCACACATCGCTCTGAAGTCATCAGCACCGCCTGTCCACGCTCATTATAAAAAATGGGGCCCGATTATCCCAACCTTTGAAATAGTACACCACGCTGTAACCATTTCACTATGCACAGGTTGCTGGTGCAACTCTTTTGGGTTCTCTGTTGACCAATATCGGCAACTTCACATATTTTTGCTACCAGACTTTATACCATTAATTTACCATTACTTCTACTGTCGATTCTTGATAAAAGGTAGAAGGATTTCATTGTGTGACCAACGATTTTATTTCATGGATCTAAAATGTAATTTTTAAACAAATATCATACAATCTTAATTTTTTGCCCAGTGAGGTAATTTCTCTGTGATAAAATTTTAGAAAGATTTTTTCAGCACCTTTGCGACCAAGAGAAATGTTCTTTAATTCATTTTCAGTTTCAATTAATTCAGTCAAATCTATGAGTCAAAGGATTTTAAACGATTTTATGCATTCTCTTTTGCCTAGATTATGATTGAGCTAAGATCCTAGATGGTGTAGATTGAGCGACAACAATGCGCAAAAATTGAAGAGTGTGAACATGCTTAAGTCCTCAGATCACTAATGATTATTTAGATTTAGATTATTAGTTGGAGTCAATGAGGAATGACAATGTACATACATTCAAGTCAAAAGAATTCACGTAGCATCCGGGCCAGTGCAACTCTTGTTGTATGGGGTTCTGTGGGCCTGTCGGATGTTCTACGGTCTCCAATAAGCCCGGGCCAGACCTTGCAACTTCTCGCAGTTGATGCCGCTTCGACGAGTTGCCGAGGGCTCTCTAATCGCTAGAGAGCAGCGTTTTTCATCATGAGCGGGAAGTTGAGCCTTGTCCGATCGCCGTCGCAGGTGCACGGGCGGCACGGCGCGCCCGCGCACCGAGTTAGTCAGTGTGACAGCAGAAGGCATTGAGTAAGGTTATGCTCAGCCCAGCAGCCACTGAATCAGAACACACAGAATTTCCGCGATATAAAACGGATTCTTTCCGCCATAGTAAAATAATTGAGGAGGGTAACTGCGAGCGAATGGCAAAACCAGCTAAATGTAAATCCTAAGAACGTGAATAAGATAACTTTTTTGTCTCACAAATGGTATTAGAGTAATTTACCATCGATGGAAAGATCGCACGTTCTACATGCAAAGTATCATAACGAGTAGTAGGATTTTCTTCCCTTGTGATTTGTGAATGCATTGAAGTTCACGCATTCAAGGGGAAAAAATGATTCTTTCAAACGGACAGATTTCCTATTCCTGGGCCAAAATATCGAGCTGAATGCCTTCACTAAGTATTTCTGCTTAGGATTCCAGACAACCAAAGAACGATCCATAAATATTTCAATATATGAGTAAAATAACTTATGAAAATTGAATGCATTCAGGCAGCTACGAAATTCTTAAACATAAGCTTCCTTGCTGCGGAGTTACGATATTATGGAGGCATAAAACGTGGGAGGCTGGGAATCAATACAATTGAATTGGAAATTTTTTGCTGACGGAAAGCATTTCATGAATAAACCAGTATTTTTTTGAACAATTCTGTTTTCCGGTTAAACAAATTATTTACCACAAGTGATACAGCAATATATTTTATCGTTAGTCTAGTACAATGGACATATTCGAATATGGCTACTTGTGGGCCCGAGTAAGTTCAGCGACTTCTAGGGTATCCTATCATTAAAGCTATTTTTAAAGAGTACAGTAATGTTTAATCTAATTGACTTAACCTAGGGGGAGGCAAGACTGATCTTGTTTGTTTTGAAAGCTTTGTAAGGAGTTTTTTCCACTGATTTCAGCAGGGATTGCATTCCAATTCTTAGTTCCAATGAAGAGGATACTGTGTTGTGAACGAAATTTTGAATAATAAGGAAGTATGAAGTTACTTCTGTTTCGTTTTAAATGATCATTATTACCAGTTTCGGGAGTTAATAATTATTGTTTGATTTCTCTGTCGCCATCATCAGCTGGTGTTTTATACATTAAATTACAAAGGGAGAGCTTGTAGAGATCAAAAAGCTAAAGTATTTTAAAGCATTTGACTGAATCTTGTGTGAGCATTAAATTCTAATTTTAAAACTGCTCGAATGGCTCTTTTTTGCAGTCCAAAGACTAGATTGATATTTTTTATCAGTTTCGCTGCAAGCTTCTATCCTGAATTGTAGATATGGTGAAATGATCGCTTGATAAATTTTTTTAAGAGCTTCTCACGCAATACATTTTTTACTCTATGAAGGATTCCAACGGACTTAGATAATTTAGTACTGATATGTGCGATATGCTCTTTGAATGTCAGATGTCTATTTAATATAATATCTAGAAATTTACAGGAGTTGGTTTCTTTAATTTCACCATCACCAATTTAATTGTGAAAAAAAAAAATTCTTACACTCTTAGAGGAGTAACTATTATTGAAATTGGGCGCCTATTAATGTGCATGTATCCTCTTCTGTGAAATTTTCATTATAACAAGCAATAGTTCATGGCTTCCGACAATTCGTAGTCATTACAACACCAAGATTTCATATTTCTCTATAATAATGACGAAAAAATATCATACAAACACGTTTAGTGTGACGTATTGAATTCGTAAGGAATGATGCATGCGTTTACAGATCTCCCACTATTTTTATTTGGAGGTATTGCTATTTATTGTGCGAAGCGAAGCTGTTTCGCACAGCGCATCGTTGTTAGACATGCTCCGCCTCTCATATCTGATAGCTAACTGGCTGCTGCTGCACTGCGTGCTCTTCACGAGCCGGTCTGGTCAGCAGAGGTTGTTTTGTGACACCGCTTCGACGACCAGACGCATTGTCGTAATGCAAGGTCTGGCCTGGGCTATACGGCCTTTAATTAGTGACGCTGCCAATGCTTCGGACATGCAAAGGTGCAACATAAATAGGACACACCTGTCCTATATAACTTTAAAATTATAATTCAATGAAAAGAATGACAGAGTTTCGTCGACTTGAAATTAGTCTGTGAGTTTACTGATCTGAATAAAGTAGGTTTACTCCAACGAAAAAATAATATTAGGGGTTGAGTTATTCATTTTTCTTGTATGTAAGAAAAACTAGAGAAAACTGGCTAGCCTGTGCAAAATTTGATGCTCTCCTGATTTCACTTTTTTGAGTCGTCAGACGCATAAAGTATAAAACGAATATTCTTGCGTCAGTGAAATGAGTTAGTTATTAACAACTCAATGGCCTATATTTTCATCACATCTCTCACACATTTTAGTTTTCATATGTAACCCAGGGATTCATTTATAGTTGGTTTTTAGTACCGATCATTGATGCCCAATATGTTCATTGGTTGCATGGACATTTCATAATCAATTGCAAAAATACGGGTGAAAATCGTGATCTAATTTTGCAAGGTTTCGTTGCAGATATTGAAGTCGTTACTTTAAAGCTGCTTCCGTTATTTTTTAAACATATGCGTTTAATTTTCGACTATTTAAATTTATTTCCCGTTCAAAACGCTATTTTGCTTTTGTTCATCACTTTCACCTATAGATAAAAATTGATGCACTAGGGCTTAATGCCTGTTTCAATAAATGACTACCAGTTCGTGTGTACAAACATTAAACATGCCATGATGTTCTATTTGATCTGCAACCTTCGTAGTGCGTCATGGTTACTTTTCAACCAAGATGTAGAATATGACCTAGGAGTACAGTAGAAAAGAGCCAAAGGGTACGGCCAGACTGAACGCGTTGGTGCTGACGCGCTCGTACGCAGGCAGTAGCAGCAGTTTTGAAAACATGTACTGCCCTGAGAGCGGCCACACTAGACGCGGACGGGCGCAAGCAGACCAAAGCGTACAGACGCTGCGTCGCGCTGCCAAAATTCAAGATTGCTTGGGAGAAACATTTGATGCTGCGCCTGCGCGGCGTGTTCAGTGTGTCTAGAGCAGCCGTGAGTGATGGATGTAGAGCTGCTACTCTCTTCCATTCAGGCAGTGCCTGCCATTTGGGACGCTTCTCAACCTCAGCACAGCGACGGGATGTTCATAAGCAATCTATTTCTTTAAATCACTATTTTGATTTAAATACGACCTACAATCTTACCTTTAATGAGCTGAACCAAAGATTTCCTGAAGTTTGTCATCCAATGCAGCAACTAATTTCAATTATTCCTTAGCATATTCGGTCTTTCTAGTTTCATACATTTCATTGGTCCCAATTTTCTTAACCACATCCAGGGGAACATCAAAATCATAGCAGCGTTTTCCATAACGTTTTAGACCATGACGTATTGTCTGTATACTATTTATTGTTGATTAATTCATCTTGTTTTGAAGCTTGTTTTTAAATATGTTAACTTGGCTGAATGCTCTCTCAACATCAGCATTAGAGTGACACAGAATCATTAAAGCGAATTTTCAAAGTTCTTGAACGGTATTTTCATCTGAGGAATCTCTGTAATTGAGAACTTTGCCTCAGAAATTTACTGTACTTCTTTCTTTATTCACTCTCTTCCAAGGCACTTTATGCAACTGCCATCTCGGAAAATCTAGTTAAGTAAGGTCTGAGCTATAGAAGATAAACATTCTCGCCAATGGAATTATTTCAGGTTTTATAGGATTCAAGCAAGACTTGATACTTAATTCTGACATGAACTTCAAAATGATGTAATTGTGAGGAAGACGCGATCGTAATTCTATTAGCTCTATTAAGAAATTGATGCTTCATTGCCGAATGTACTTCTTTTCATCGTCTTTGATACTTGCTTTGGTAAATTCTGTTTCAAACATGTAACTAAACATGGATTGTCATATAACTTGTCTCTGATGTTATATTTTCATCAATTGTTGTGCCAGAAATGACAATCTATGACGGAAGAGAGCAAATTAATTGTTGCAAATAATTCAACAACCTAAACAGTTTATTCATTCTGCTAACCTCATCAAAAAATGGTTTCGAAAAGGATAAGTATAGATAGTTTCGTTCATCACAAAACACTGAGAACAATTGTTCAGAATTGTAGCAGCGTTTTTGAGATTTGTGTTTTCAAAATGGGTCTTCAATTCAATTCACTGATCGTGGATTCGATAAACTGCTTTGGCAATTGATAACCATCTATTTTGGCTAACATAATTAATTTCAAAATCAGTTTATCATCATTGAACGTTCCATATATTACTTTGTATTTGTTTCGCCTCAGAGATGAATGGACAAACCATTTGTAAGATTCTTTGATAAGAGGAACTCTAAACGTCGAGGAAGTGCTTGTACTACTGAACTTGAAACAGCAAATTGGATGGGATGGCATACACACTTGATGAGAATTGAGTTTGGTGTTTCTGTTTTCAGCTGAGCATGCACACCAGTGCGTTTTCCAGTCATTACTGATGCGTTGTCACTGCCAGTGCCAACAAGATTTTCCAACCTCAAAACATTTTTTTTTCAGATTTGATTTAATTGCATTGCAAATTACCACAGCATTGCTTGCATTCAATCGAATTAAATCCAACAGACTTGCTACAATATCGTTTCTCGATGTCGAGAAATATCTAATAATCAGGCCCAATAATTTGTTAGTTGAAAAATCATTGCTTTCATCAGTTATCAAGGTAAACTCCCATCACTAATATCTTCGGCTAAATCTTGTTGAAAATAGGAAGCCAGAACATTACAAATTATCCGTGTGCACTAGGTACGTTGGAGTTTCAAGTCGTATAAACCTCTACTAGCAGAAGGCTTTGCGAACATTATCTAAATGATCTGACTGAGAAATGGCCCCAATGCTAGCAAGGAAAAGAGCAAGTTTACACTCGACTCTTTTGGTGTCATTGGTTTCCACTTTAGCAAAAGAAATTAGAGTAGACCGCTGAGCACCGAAAGGTTTCATAGCTGTCTTATGTTTTGCAGTAGAAATATGTCTATCTATGTCGTACATTTTAGCAGAAATTGCACATTTGTAATACATTTACAAATGCAGACGACATTTTGCACTGTCGCCTTCAATTCGCTGTGACCAATCTTTATACCTTGAATTATTCAGCCACTCGCTCCTGAACTTTTGCGAATCCTCTTTTTTCATGGTAGTTTAATTTTGTCGAACGCAGATCAAAGGAAGAAAATCATGCTGAAATAATGTCAAAACTGAAAACTTAGAACGAATTCCTACAATAAATAAAGTGAAATTACCACACACAATGTTATTGTCACTGTTTTCATGCCAAACTGACACCAAATAGAACAGAATAATTACTTTCTAATCCCTTTTGTCATATCACACCATAGGAGTTTCAAAGAGCAATGAACTTGATTCTAACCAGATGATTCAATGAAGTTTTGGTAATTTTGAGGAAATGCATAGAGACAGCAACTGTGTATAAAATGTTCTAAATATGCTAGATATTGAATATTTACAGAGATTTTCTTATAAGTACTCGATACGTATCTTCAACTCCAAATTTTTAATAAAAATACTAACAAAACGGGCTAAAAACGAGTTAAACTAGTACAAAAGGGGTTAAAAACGCGCCAGGGATAAATTTAAAATTGTAAGGACTAAAAGATTTTGAAAAGGGCTCGAGCTAAATCGGCACCCTGCTCCCGATGCTTCTCGATTAACGTGCGCGTCAGCGTGCAGTGTGGCCACCTCCATTTAAATGAAAGCGTGAGACAGCGTGAAGCGTACGCACGCGTCAGCGCCAACGCATCCAGTCCGGCAGTACCCTAAGAGTACAGTTGCACACGATTGCAGGTGGTCAACGTTTTCATCAAGCTCAGTTGTTACTATATACTACTCCGTACTGAGCAATACTGAAGAATCATACGTGTTTCTTCTAAGCAGATGGAACTACTTCTCTCTCTGGTATAAACCTTCAAGACAAAAATACTGAAAGGAAATCATTTCTCGACTGCCAAGTATTTAGAAAGGAGAGGCCTTCAAGCATTCAAGTGTTTGTTTAGTTCGGTCTTTTATTTGTGCACAAACAAAGTGCCCTAAAAATGGAGTGCATCAGACTTGAGACGGCTGAATAGAAACTGCTAACAGAGAAAGACGAGCTTCGGGTGTTTGCTTGCCTTCGCTCATCAGATCGAGCAAAATCCGTAACTCGTATACATGACGGAGTCTTCTGTCGCACCATGCAATCCCATCTCTAAATTTTGCACAGATATCTGTTCATGCTTTAAACTTTTGACAGTTAAAAATATGATTTTACTTATGTGAGACACGAGGGCTGCAGTTTTTAGCAATACAGTTGAAGTTTTTCGATTTAAATTTTAGAATAGCGAATAAGCTAACATTGGATATTTTAGAATTTTTATTTTTTATTGAGAGAGAGCGATATCTTTCCCCTATCACAAGAAGTTATTTATAATAATAATAAATAATAACGTTTGCAATCAGAAGAATTTGCAAACTCTATTTCGACAGTGACGTGGCGAATTGTACGGAGGTCATGGCGTGAAGAATCATTTTGTGAGATACATGTATTGAATGAAAATATATTTTATACACAGTGCTGTTCTGAGGCGATCCACTTTGCAACTAGTAGAATAAACGAAATGAAAAAATGACACATGAGTTTTCCTTTTATGATGTGTCATTTATTAGGTGAACAATTTTGAAGCAACTGATCAGAAGCAACCTACAAGATATCTCTATGATGAAAAAACTTGAAAGTTTTGTCCGTGTTTGGGCAAATTCAGATGGACGGTCTAGATGCATGCAGTTGTAATTAGCTAACTTTATGAACCAATAAGTTTCTAGCTTTGTGCTGAGAGGTCAAATTTTCATTTTTATAACTTTTGGGTTTAAAATACATCTAGTATTCGTTTTCAATTAGAAACCATAATGCAAAGCAGAACAGTATTCAACCGTTGTTATATTTCTAAGTTGCATTTTGAAGTATCTAAACAATTAAATAATTTGAGCAATTTAAACAATTCAAGCAATTTAAACAATTTAAGCAATTCAAGCAATTTAAACAATCTAAACAGTTTGTTTATCACAAGCGATACAGAATTAAATTGTTTTTTAAGTCTAGTACAATAGTCAGATATGAGTATAGCTACCTGTTGGCCGAATAAGTTCAGTGACTTCTAAGGCATCCAACCACCAACGCAATTTTAAGGTGTACAATTATGTTTCTCCTAGTTCACTTAACATAGTTACGCGCTAGATTGATCAATTAAGTAGTTCACTCCAGATTTGATGCTTAATTTTACAAAATAGTTTGTATGGGCAAGATATTAACAGTATACTTAAGCCTGACGAAGGAATTGCAGTAACGAACAAAATTTATGAACTGTTCTGACCTGGGTTCATGGTCTCATTTGATTAAATTAAAGCATGGACACCGTTGTTCATATTGTCGATTCATTTCTCGTATTCTTGCAAGTTATTCGTTGGCATTGTAAACGATGTATTTTTTTCATTGCGGATCAATGTATGTTACTGGTCATAATATGGTATAGTATCTTAATTCATTTCATCTTTTCCCGTCTCTCATCATTAATGTACAAAAATATTTCGACGGTAGTCAAGTAATTGCACACGACTCAATACTTTGAAATACTGTTTTTAGTATACAATTACACTAATGGTACTGCATCAGAGACGGGAAAAGTTATTGTTCTTCTTTCAGGTATTTCATGATATTTGGAATATCGCTGAATCGTCCATTTATTGCATCATGCATGTTTGTACTCGGTCATGACTCATGTATTTGGTGAGGGACGTGATGATTTGACGAGCATTTCAAATTTCCTATACCACGATCAGTGTGAAGGTAACCTTGAGGAAATTGACTACTTTTTTGTGGCTATTCGCACTAAAGCATTTCATTTAGTCACCGAAAAATGCTATGCAACCCAGTAGACAAACTGAAAAAGCGCCTAAATTCTGTGCAAGAAGCTTTTTCGACCTAAGATATAACGGTGGTTAGAGCCTCGAACACAATTTCCACATTTTTAGTCAACTGACAACAATTACTTGCAATCGCTTAAGTTGACGGATGCTGAATTGATTTACGTGGCGGTATAAAACTGAAAAATTATCTAAACAATAATAATTAAGTTAATAATTATTAAAAAACTATTAAGGAAAATTTCTGAACCTCATCAAACCGCGCTGCACAACCACGACTCTTGACAGTGCATATCCACGGGCAATCATGACTTCTTCACTCTTCAGCCGTGGACCTTCTTCCCGTGTTTCATAGCCACTATAAAAATAAATCTTCAACCAGAAATTGATCACTTAAATCTGTTCAAAGCGATTGTGGACTAGTTTCGTGAAAGGCAGATGAAAGTCGTCTATGCCTCGAATATCTTGGAAAAATATGTGTAAATGAATGGGCTATTAGGATACGACATCGGTATCACCGATGATGCATCTCTTGCATGCATCACTAATGATAACACAATGGATTACCATCGAACACAGGATCAAATGTTCGCAAGACGCAGTAGTGTAATCACTATAATTACGCACGACAACAGGCATTGACATGAACAGCGAGAGTGAGAAGCTGCTTACGAAGTTCGTCGTAAAGTTCCCCAAGCCCAGTTTGTTTAAAGCACCCGACACAACGTCTGCAAACTGTCGGTTGTTGCTTTCGCTGGACAATGCAAAGTGCACATGGGAATAAAATTGTTACAAAAATATAAATTACGTTCGTGATAGAATAATGCCTCAGATACTGGGTTGGCCAAAAAGTTTGTTCGTTTTTTGAATGTCATCTTTCCGACCTTCTAAAGATCGTATTTATTTTCTTATTCTCTAAATCTGTTTTCGAAACAGCGAGCATGTTTACGTCAGTGAGTGATAAGTAGAGGTCGGATTTATAGCATTTATCCTATTAATGCTATAACGATTATAAATGCAAATAAAACATTGCATTTATCTCAAAAATATAATTTTACTATGAAAGCTATTTTGACCAGGCACAAAAAAAGCAATCATTATGTAATAATTGAATATAAACCTTCACAAAGTAGTAGTAGGCGAAGAAGAGGATAATTTATAACAATGAAAATTTTTCAAGGTGTTAAAAATGGCCTCAATTTACGTTAATCCTTTGTAGTGCGCTCTCTCTTTCGTTTTCTTGCCATTTGCGTTCGCAAATCTGGCTTGTGTGAAATTTGATCCATTTTTTATAACTGCACATAAAAGAAATCAGTTACAGTCAAATTGAACCGAAACTCGCAGAAACATATGCCATGAGCATGGGGAAGTTTCTGTTGCATAGTTTCCTTTCCTCTGAAGTAAAAAATGCATTCGATGTCAGTACTATTAGGCTTGGTCCACCATTTCAAGAGCTCGAATGCAAGCAAAAATGTTGGAATTTCTCTCCATTAACGTAGATAAGCTCGCTGTACCAAATACAGGATTTGTGAAATAAGAAAATGAAAACGGTCTTTAGAAGGTTAGAAAAAGGGCGTTCAAAAAAACCAACGAAATTTTTGGCCAGCCAAATAGCATAAAAGAAACTTAAATCGGGGTGATGTAACTTGATAAATTATACGACGCTAAAAGTGCAATCTTTTTTGCAGACATGCGAGCACTCTGATGAAATGATTTTATTTATTTACTTGACATGAAGCAGAAAATAATCGTATCGTATTTATAATTTCAATTTACAATACACGTGACGAAGTAAGGTTTTCGAAGAAACCTGAAAATTAATCCTGTTCGCCTTCGTTTATACAAATGCATGGAGAACAAACCAACGAAAGAAGAGTACACTAAAAGGTTAAAAAGATCAGACGAGAGTTCGAAAGCACTTAGCCTTTTTTGAGCGAGTTTTGGTTGAATTCCGGTTTCTGTAAATAGCGCAACAGTGTGCGAGAATAACAACTACCCTAGCAACAGATGATGCATGGTGTGACGCAATTGGTAATGTGATGTTTCATTGGGGCTAATGATTAGTGATTATAAATTGTATACATTATTTTACTAATGGACTCCAGTTTTAAGTTCTGACGTTTACATAGGTAAATCGATTCGAATGAAGGATTAAGTTATGCTCCGGCTGGAGAGAACTATTCACTCTAGTAAACTTAAATATTAACTGATCACAAGCCAAACATGAGAAAATCCGTTCGGGCATCTACTTCATCGAATGAGTTGAAGTATAACTTCTTATGAACTGAGCTTATGAATTGAAGGATAACTTCTTATAATTATTTTCTGCTTCATTATCACGTATTGTCTATTGTAGCCTGGTATGGGGAGATATACCTCAATGTCTTCAAAAGGATTTTCAAAAATACGTGAATTTCGCAGCTAAGGTTGTATGCAAATGTAAATTCAAAAAGAGTGATCATGTAACACCCCTCCTGAATATACTCGGCTGGACTCCTATTCAGGAAAGTTTTCTGGTGCACGGAACCCAATACGTGTTCTCCTCTGAATATCTCCCTCAAAGCAATGCTGAAATGGTGCAATCCCATCCCCCTACCGTCATCGACCTAGGCCGAATAGGAGACATGTTGTCTTAATCAAATACCGCTCAGCCAACATTGAGCAGAAAGCTCTGTCGGTATCAGGCGCCTTACTGTGAAACTAACTTCCCCAGAGCATCAAAGCCCCTCAAACATTACGGGAATTCAAAACTTAAATAGCTCGTTATTTATCGTCTACACAATTATTGTTAGCTGCAGTACTTGTTAATCTCGTATGACAATGTGTCCCGTACACTCTCGGGGTATATTTTGACCACGCTATTTTAGGTTGTTCTGACTTTCTCGTTTTGTTCTAACAATGTTGCAAATGTTATGGTTAGCATTGTACAATGATCCTTCTCATATATTTGAATCCGGTGAACTCTTTTGCGCACATGTTATTAGCATAGGAAATATCATAATATTTATGTTATTGTAAAACATTTTTTCTTCCTGAGCCGGTAATTTAGCTTACTAATTGATACGAAACGATGTAAAATTGCCTCTAATGTCAGCCTCACCGTCTACGAGGCAAATTAATTTGAATCTACCCATTTTACTTTCAACCTTAATCCCCCATTTCACTATTTCCTTTGTTCGTAACCTCAAATTTCAATATGGGAGTGCACTAACGAGAGTGTTTTCAACAGTGCATCACATGGATGTTTACTTGATCACTTGTAACAAAATGCATTGTCAAAATCAGACTAACGCAACGAAGGAAACGCATTTTTCCGTGCTTTTCTCCCAACCATTTGTTTCAACAATTAACATGCATGGGTATTATGATTCCTACGGGTATATCAAGTCAGGGTGTAAATTTCAAGACATTTGAAAGCATTTTTTGCTCACATTAAACTATATGAAAATGCGACGTAATTCATTGGCAATTTTTATTTTCTTGCGCTCCTGAGTGTAGAATGACAACACCATTTTAGGTAGTTAACTTTTCGTACTGTTCCAGCTGTGCTGTAAATGTTATGGTTACCATTGTACAACAATCCTCATTTCTCTAACTTCGGTGAACTATTTCGCGCCAGTATTATCAGCGTAGTTAGTAAATATCATAAATTTATCATTTGGTAAAACATTTTTTTCCTTCGCGTTCCTGATTTTGGAATACTAGTAGATACATAAGAACAAAAACAAGAAAATTGTCATGAATGTCGATCTCATACTCTTAGACGCAAAACGATTTCAATCTGCCCATTTTACTCTCAACATTAATCCCTCCAATTATAAGTTCCTGTGTTCGTTTGCTCATATTCCAATACACGTACGCCCTAACGTGAGTGATTTTAACTATGTGTCACAAAAAATAGTGTTTTCTTAGTTATTTAAATTTATTTTCATTTTCAAAACCAAATTAATTACCGCGAAGAAAGGGAGGATGTTAATGTGAAGTTATTTTTAGCATTTTTTTCCTTCTTGTTTAAACATTTTTAAAGGCAACGGATTCGACGAATGTCATAACTTTATAGAACATCTTTGTTACATTTTCTTCTAGTCTTAAATTGTTCTTGTTAGTTTTGTATGGCAATTTTTATTTTCTTACTATCGTGAGTACATTACGACAAAACTATATTAGGGACATAGTTGACTTTTTGTACTGTTCCAGCTATGATAAAAATGTTACGACTAGCGTTGTACAACAATCCATTTCATGTCTTTGACTACGGTGTACTCTTTTGTATCAGTACTATTAGCGTAAGTAGGAAATATCATAAATTTTTGTTATGGTGAATACTATATTCTCTCCAAGCTCATCATTTGGCACACTAGTGAATTCGCTACAGTAAAAAATTGCCCCAAATCCCGACTGTCGACCTCATAGTTCTAGACGCAAAATAAGTTAAATATGCCCGTTTTCCTTTTAACATCAATCCCTCATGCTCGTATCACTAGTTCCTATGTTCGTATGCCCATATTTCAATATAGGTTCTCACTAACGAAAGGATTTTCAGCAATGCGTTACATGGGTTATGCTTTCTTAGTCACTTGTATTTAAATGCATTACCAAAATCCGACTACCGCAACGAAGGGGAACGCATTTTTTACGTGCTTTTCTCCGAATCACTTGTTTCGATAATTAACATGGGTATTACGATAACCGTGTATGTATGGCAATTAAGGATTGCAATGTTTAGGTACTTGAATGCGATTTTCGCTTTTATTTCACTATACTGTAGGTGCGCACCAAGGGAAGCATTTTTCAACTCATCGTTAAGAGGATTGTGTTTTCTTCCTTCCATACATGCAGATTACGCAACGAAGTGAACTCATTTTTGTTGTGCTTTTCCGTCAATCATTTTTTTTTTTGGTTCGACTTTTCCATGGGTATTACGATATCAATGTGTAGTTATCAATTAAGGATGGTTATGTTAAGATATTTCAAAAATGAATTTCCAATATTTCATGTTTTGAAATTTTTGAAAAAACTACTTTTATTTTAATTTTTTTTTATGGTTATTTGCATGTTCAGTGACATCTACATAATCACGCGGTAAATTCGCATGAATTTTTTGGTGTCAAATGACATTCCTGCGAGCATTGATCCACGATCTGCAATTCATACGACAAAAGGTGCAAAGAATTACATGTATACTCGTATACTGTGTGTGTTCAGTGTCGATACGCCTTATAAAAGTTTATACACATATGTAGGCGTAAATGCATAAGCGTTTTGCATGGAAATATATTTGTTTGGATTCCCAGTATCTCTGTCACAAACAGCGGTAATTCAATGAGATTCGAAATTTTATTCCTGCAGCCCTGATAAACGTGTAATAGAAATACTACATTTCCATCAGTGGGTTAGTCTGCTTTTCTATTATAATTATTATTATCAGCCAGCAAAAATGACTAAAAAATGGTCTACGGAATTATCGTATTTCAAATGTCACAGCTTAAATTTAGGTTAAACCCTTAGTCTAGGCGTTCTATTTGTTCTATAGCGATGCTATCACTCGCTTTTGAAGCTATGGTTTGCAATCAAGTGCTTAGGAACCCTGTAAAATGTGACTCAGAAGCTCTTTCAAACGCGATACGATGCGGTACGGAACTCGCAATATAGAAAAGAATGTGACAGATTCAAAATTTGTTGTCAAAATTGTGTCCCTTCCGTTGAAGGTTACTCTTTAAGAAATTCATCAGTGAGATTTGTGAGTTAGGTAAGCATGCCACAATTCATGCAAATACAAGCTTTTTTTATGAAATTGAGTTCAAATTCCGAGAATTTCAATAATGTCCATAACCTGCTTAAATTTGACTACCTCCATTTTACGTGGGCTCACGAGCAAACCTCACACTGAAGATATTTACTATCATGGCGTGCTGTTATCTGAATTGATCAATAATTGTTTCTCGCGTTGGTATCTCAGTTTCATTCTCCCGGTCCGCAACTGCGGCGGTAGCTCGAGATTAAATTAGCACGGCCGGCTGGTCGTCTCGTCCTGCAGCACGCGCCGGTGCTCCTGTGCGGAGGCTGGTCATTAGAACAATTCTGCCCATCCAAGCCGGTGCGTGATCCGCCCAGACTTCTGGATCAGACTGCGCAAACTCCCGTGTTTCTGCCACTCCTAAACAATGGACAATACTTCGAAATAGAGTTCGACTTGTTAGGTTTAGTTTGATCAGTAGTAGAAAAAGGTAAGAGAGTTTGTAAGAAGCGGGACTCTACGTTACTGTCGTCTCTGAAGAAATCAGTTTAGATGGTGTTTGGGAAAGTAAAAAAAAAGTATAAGATGATTTGGTCTGTACAATTTCAAGCATAGACAATAACGCATATTCATTACCCATATTGAATTGTGATGAACTATGAAATGGTAATTTCAGCTCCAGCTCACTACTGAAATACAGATGTACGAAAATAGAATTCAATAGCTTTAGCGTACGGATTAAAACATGAAAAATCTTGAACGGTTGAAGGCCACGCTCCACACCTAAAAACTTGTTAAAATTTCCGAGTAGACTCTTTCCTAACTAAAGTCCTTTCATTTCGCCTAACTGAAATATTTAACGAAGTTTTTCCGACATGCGTTAACCGGAAACCATAATTCAATATTCTGACCTTGACTGTTCAGCTCAAGTACTGGAAGAGGATTCTTGCAATGTATAAAATCTATTGATGATTACTGAGTAAATAGAAAACTTAGTCTGAGTCCTTGATGTCATGGTATGCAACAATGAGGGCAGTTAAACAAACTTCTCCACCACTATTGCTATGCATAATTAACACTTGGGAAAATGTTACTTCGAAAAATCACATTCACACTGTCCTCCGAGAAGCATCTACAAATATGTCACTGGAAGTGAAAACGTTGGAGACTGTTTTTTCCAGTTACAGAATAACTTTAAATCTAACTGCATTCCTTTTCTTTTGTTTTCATTCTGTCCTCAGGTACAGCTGAATGAAACGCACAGTACATATATGCCAATCCTACATTTTTGGTCAAACGCTTCAGTCGCGGTGGTCCATCTTTTCGAATCTTATTTTTAGTCTCTATTTTATTTTCTTGTTTAGTTCGGAGAATGAAACATCAAATCGTCCTACAGATCCAAACGAGGAGTTCACGCTGAAAACTGTGAAATAGTTTAAACTATTTCTCAATAGGAAATAAGTTGTTCAAAACTTTGTAAACATTTACTTTTTATTCCTTTAAATTTCACCTAGATGAAATAATTTAATAATCAAATGTCACCAACATATGCCTTTTTTTAAAGTAAGCATGGATCAAGCAACATTTACTCGTTGTATAAACATTTTATGCACAATTCAATTATATCTTCGGTGTTTAGCACTTAATCGGCTAACTAATACAATTAATTCAAATAATTTTTGATGATTATCATTCGATTGGAATCATTGCATGAGATAGACGATGTTGCCTCTATTTTATCACAATTAAAAAGTTTCATATCATTTATTCCTCAGTAATATTTAATATATTGGATTTCAAATCTTTGATTCTAACCACGTACCACGAATGAGGCGCTCAAGGAGCATAAGTACTGCATAACGTCCCAGTTAGTCGTTTGTGTTCTATTTCAGAATTACGAATATTATGCAGTCATGTCATGTGGCGAGAAGCCTACCCAGATGTATGCACTAAATTTGCGTAAAGCCATTTGAAATTCTCTGTTTTGAGACTACACGCAAAGCCTTGAGTTGAAGCGAAGGTTCTCATCTGCATGCATCAGCAGCCCGACTCGGAGTGTCTCGGTCAAAAACATTCTATGTTTTCCGGAGCATTTATTGGTCAAATAACACGTTATTGGGTTCCATCCTCCGATATCGCAAACCACTTCCTTCGATTGCAGGTTTTTGCTGGCACGCCAAAAGACGGGCACTCAGAAGTAAAGAACGCAGAAAAGAAATCTCACTCTGAGGCCAAATAAATTTCCCAGAGACAGGGAGGCGATGGCACAGAAGCCCACACCATTCAACTTCCTCGAGCCTCTGTCGAGCGTAGTTCCTTCAGTGGTTTCTCAGTTTAAGACAAAAAGAGATAAAATTCATTATTGAATTTTTGCTAGAAACCGTGTTGAATAAAGGTCATTCTCTGAAATGGTTATTGAAATCTCTGAAATACTGTAGACAGATGTCCAAGTTGCGCCCAAGTGTAAATATAATAACAAATTTATTTTATGATATTCTATTTAAAGACGGTGGAGTTGGGGAAAAAGTTGTGACTGTTTATATCGATCTAATTCTACATCCGGCTGCTAAAATGTTTCTTCACGTATTTTATTGATAGGTGTCAAAACTGTCTGCCGGCCTGCGCTTGCGTATGGCTGTTCCATGTGGCTAGCAAAGTGAGGCAAAGAAAGCTAGTGTGAAGCTATCCTTTTGATGTTGTTGACTGAGCATGAGAATACATCGGTTGTTATTGAAATAAGGTATTTTCAATCACAGACCTGGTAGATGCATATTTGTTTAAACATCAGCTTCATAGCACTCGAATTATCATAACAAAATTAGAAGTGATACAGATAAACTACTTTGATGTCCAAAACTGATAGCTATCATTCATGTTCCGGAAAATTCTCATCTACTGTACCTTTTACTGTGTAGAACTACATCAGTTCCTCAGAAGAAAAAAAAACTATTTTTTCTATTTCAAAATCTGTCCATTCAGCAGACACGTTCAGCACGTTTTTCGCGTTCAGCAGACTCGAGATGTCACGCATGACGTTGAGCGAAGTCTAGAAGCTATTCAGGACGCAGAATCGGTGAGACCTCTTGCACAAACTAACTGGTAAGGGATGATAGTCTTATAATGGACAACAGAGGGTGCTGCAAGCATGCGCTACATATTGTTCAAATGAAGACACAGATATGTATTGCCTAAAGATTCAATGTCAGGAATACTATTGTTTTCTAGTAGGTTCTAGGTAAACACATAAAATGAGAGCCACCGTCACTCATACGGTTTTAATGAAATGAATACATAAGCCAGAAAATACGAATTTTCCATGGCGATTGTTTAGTCCCAACGTGTCATTTTCAACTCTTGGAAAGTGTGGATGTCAAAGTGCTCTACGGAACGCAAATTGATAAAAATATTTAGTCTAAATGTACACGTTATTGTTACTTCACTCCTACCTCTTTCAATCTTACAGTCAATAAAACAGGCGCAACATAAATGGCACACACTTCTCTCCAGCTTGTAGTTCATTGACTTCGTTAGATCTTAGTATGTCACAACCTATGTAAGTGAGCACGCTTGCGAAATGATCGAGTACTAGGTTCGAGCGTTTTTTCATATTCCATTGTGGTCGTCTACATATTACTTTCCTTTATCATCACATAATTGTAGCTGCCACTATAAATTATCAGACACAAGTTGTTAGATCCTCATTTATAAGTAAGATAGATGTATTATAGAGGTTAAAATTTATTCTTCTGTCAAGATAAGAAAATCTCTACGTCGTCCACGCAAATATGACTCATCTACACTAAACAGTATGTAAACAAATTTGCTGGCTCCTTAAGCACTTCATTCCCATTGAACAAAATCCTAAAATACATTTATACCACGTGGCTCCATCTTAAGTTTATATACGTTTGTCGGTAAACAACGATGACTAAAAACTTACTGAAAGTTTCAAACATTTTACTGAATTGCAACAAATTTCTCGCGCATAGGTACAGGACAGGAGATCATGTGTTTTCAATACAAATGTTTTAAATAGTCAACCCCTTTCAAAAAGTTAAACTGCATAATAGAGTGACATACTAAAATCCGGATACTTCTATTATTATGAAGGATCAATAATTATCAATTAAGGTCAAATATCCTTTGAAAGTAAATCTCATCACAGGCCCATCAGTCTTTTACCTGTCATGTCCAAAATATTGGAGAAAGGGGTGACAAATCAATTGTCATTTTACCTGGACGAGTCAAATCTACTCCACCGAAATCAATACGCTTATAGAAGAAACACAAGCACTCAAGA
>JACJUY010004069.1:14381-57244 GCA_014220935.1 Platorchestia sp. MABIK | reverse complement strand
TTTCAAAATTTCATTTAAAACATAAATATCAAACTATTGCAAAATCAGCTTTAATAATGCTACTTAACCAACTCAAAATACGTCGTGATTGTTAGTTATCTATATATTAACATTATTACGAATTTTAACGGTTTGGTAATGAAGATAGATATATCAATAGAGGCCAAGTAACCTACCAGATACAATAAAAAGCGCGCGCGTGATAATTTAATTATTTTCCGTAAACTTTCGTTCATTCCGAGCTCAGAAGCTAGTTGCAGCAGGGTAAGGCGAAAAGCATCAACTTCAAGACCTCTAGAAATTTCCCACATTATCTTCATTCTAGCTCGTCATTTAGTTGAAAATGCCTCTAATTCTGAAAAGGACTTCTATTGTTCAAAGTTTTGAGCCTGCATTGGCCCCACAGCGCCTCCTCGAGTCACCTTCCACGAAGGATTGGACTTTCGAAACAAACTTTGTCAATGAGCAAATGAACTGATGATGGGGCCGTTTGGGTGCCTTTCTTTGAGCTCATTGCGGAGTTGTGATTCACGATTTGGGGTCTCAAATTTCTGTGGTGCGTCTAAGTTTCAGCACGAGGGAATTTTGGAGTGCGAGAGCACTGATATACTTCCCCACTCTCGGGTACTGAAAGTTCTTGCGAGATGAACCGGATTTAATAACTTTCTTTTCAAGAGATGCTTCAAAACTCATTGGATTTTGGCCGGATAATTAGATGAACTTCGGTCTATGAGCTCTGGTTCAAACAACATAGTGAAGCGCAGTAATTGGGTTCAGGACTGCAAACTTTTTGTCGGAAGCTGCATTAAATTTTGTTGAGTTGTACAAAAAGCTCCATTAGAAACTACTATTTGAAGGCTTTCTTCTGTTGACGTCGCTGAAATTTCCTCCAAGAACTACCCGTTCGAAAAAGAATACTATCCGCTTAAATTAATATTCTTTATACATTTCTACCATCGTCTCATTTGCTGCGCTTAATTCTGTGATGACATTCGTACTGCAAAACGAGATACTTTGAAGCGAGATGATTGATGAAAACTCCTTTATAGACCCAGAAAATGATCAAAATTTGCTTACAAAGTTTTGTGAAAATAATGCTAACCAGTTTTCCTAGTGGATAAAATTGTTTGGAAGTTTTTGAAATTTCGTTTATTTCAGCTGCATTTTAGAGAGCATGCAACGTCGATTCTCTTAAGTAGTTAACGTAAATTTTGGATATGTTTCCGAGATGGGCATTCCATCGGAGTCGAATGCTATCCCAGTAGATTTTCCCCAAGTCTGCTGTTCCATTTATTTCAGAAACTATGCCATATTGATGGCTTAAAAGTTATAGCGGCATTAGCATTCCATTAAATGATAGTGGCTTCTAATTCTGGTGGGGGCCAGCATCCAGAACTAATTTGTTGTCGGTATTTGTGGTCATGTTCCAGTTTTTCACACCACATCAACATTCCAGGGCCTCTAGGAAATACGCTCAAAATGTCGTGAAAAATTCAACGCCTCAGCTATTTTTGCATTTCTCCCTCGCTGGAAGGCTGGGCTGCACTCGTAGCATCCTTGAGTGGTCGCATTTATTACCCAATCCTAGCGGGAGATTCCTGCAATATCTCCTCATGTCCTACTCCTGTGCAACTTTTAAATGGTTTCGTTACGTGAGAAGCGTCCTGAGCAGGTCGTCGTGACTTTGTGGTCACTGAGAAGCCGTCGAGATGTTCAGAGCCAACTCCCTTACTTGAGGAATGGACTACAGCTGTTTTTTGCACATTGAGACCGTTTGAAAATGTCGAGATGTTCAGATCCAACTCCCTTACTTGAGGAATGGACTACAGCTGTTTTTTGCACATTGAGACCGTTTGAAAATGTCGAGATGTTCAGACCCAACTCCCTTACTTGAGGAATGGACTACAGCTGTTTTTGGCACATTGAGACCGTTTGAAAATGTTGAGATGTTCAGATCCAACTCCCTTACTTGAGGAATGAACTATACAGCTGTTTTCTGTAAATTGCTAGCATATGAAAATGTAGAGATGTTGAGACCCAGCTTCCTAACATTGCAGAGCTTTCGAAAATTAGGATTTTCATAAAATATCTTGTAACTTGTGGTAATTAGCTACTGCTGCTTTTTACACGTTGTAAGCATTTATTAATAAGGTAGTTCCTAATCATTTGCTTTGTAGCCTATAGAAATGAGTTATAGCTGTTCTCGACACGTTGCAAGCATTTGAAAGTAAGATAGCTCTTAACCTTTTTAAAAGAATTATATTTAAGCTATACTTACTACACGTCATAGCTTTTGAAAATCTTCTAGCAATAATTCATTTCATGGTTTAGAACATGAAGGAATAAAGTACAATTGTTCTCTACACGTTGATAACTGTTAAAAATGCGATACTACTTCATATTACGTGTTAGAACCTGGTGGTATAAATAATACTTAGTTATTTGATGTCTTCCGTTACATGACGATAGCACCACTTTGTTCGTGTTCTTATTCGTTGAAATGAACTAAGCCTGCATGACCGTTGAACAAGCTTTGGGCACAAATTTGTTACTTGCTCACCCCCGAATTGTTTCTCACTTTCTTATGGTAAAATTGTTCGGAATTTCAGATTCACAATTGATTCACGAGTTCGTTTAGCTCTAGAAAACTCAATTTCCATATGTTTGCTCAAGTTCTTTCTAACGTTGTTTGAGACTTCGTCCACGATTCTAAATAATTGCCTATAGTAAATGGAGTTCTTCAGTGAATTCAGAAAGTAGTGGATTGTTCGCCGCAGGTATTATAATTTTGATTTTTGTTATTTTAATCATTATGCAACAACTTAAGACCGTTGTTCAACAATTACCGAAAACGCTGAAAAAATGAAGAGATGCAAGATAATGATCTGAATTATTTGAAGGCATTCTTGTTAAGCAGGATGCATCTCCTTTTCCATTTCAATGCCTTTTTTCAAGTAAACAATTTCACTTATAAAATATGTAGATTCTAATTTTTCATGAAATGACATGGACCATTCATCAAGAAGGTTGCTATGTAATCCGGAGTGGAAATACCTATGAAATTGATTGTGGAGATGAGTTCGCACTTTTAAGTGAAGGCAATGTATCCTGAAAAACAAGGAGCATCGTCGAGATGAGCGATATTCCCTAACTGACGACGGACTCTCTTTAGCTTACTCTACTTGACATTTTAATGCTTTCATTCCCGTGATTTTTGAGTGAGTCATTCTTATCATGATTTTTCAGGTTCTCCTATCTTTGTTTTCTTCGGTTATTTCAAAACAATTAAGTAGGGTAATTTCCTTCCAGGAATTTCCTTGATAATTTAAAAAAAATTATCCACTGTTTTGGAACGCACAACCCTTATTTCTTCTTAATTGTGAAGGAACGCAATGACGAGCAAAATTTGTAGCTTTCTTCGAACGAATTTTTTCACTTCATTGAGGAACTGGTTTTCTACTGGTTTCCCATAACATGAATATTTTTTTTGAGAAATATCTCAGCATCCGCTTTTTACTAAGTTTTACATTTTCCACAAAATGCTTTCAAAAATTGATCAGAGCGGCAAAACTCGTTTTAAAACCAAAACTTGAATGTTTCCAGGTTCCCAAATCATTGGCGAGACAAACTTAATTTGGAGGTTGCAGACTGCTACTAATTAGGCTAATTAACAGCTACTCTAGCATGTTTCCTGCCAGGTCCGAAGAGCAGCTTGCTGCAGTTTCATTTTAGTTCTTCAGCTCAGGTCAGGCTGGCTATCAGCTGCAACGAAATCCATTAGGCTGTTAATTACTCGCTGAGCGCTCTATAGGCTTCCAGGCTGCGCTTCTGCTTCTCCCATGGCCGTAATGCTTGGCGCGGTCATATCTCCCTCATGTTCGCTGGATCCACGGTGCTAAATTCTTACCCTTATCATCCTCAAAGGGTCTCGACAACAAACTATTACTCAATGAGGGTATCGAGTTAACAAATTATATCGTTTTCAGGAACTATGCCCCCAAAGTTCTCATTTGCGCTTTCAAATTCATCGCTTGTTGCGTTGAACGGTTTAGTTAGTTCTGGTGATTTGTTTAAGAAAATCCTGGCAAAATCGTCACCCTAAGCAGAACCTTAGTCCCATCGCGACAAAACATCAGAGCACATATTGTGAAATTAATATGTTTCATTTAACGATCGGTTTCTTTGTTTTTTGTCTACAAGTCTCCTGATAGTCAGCTGTGACGATCACCCTGTAGAGTCATGTTCTACTACTTCGAGAAAGCTACACCAGTAACCTTAAGCTTGATCTAATTTCACTTAGAAAATGATGAGCTAAACCTCAGTTGAATCCGATTATAAGAATGATTGGCTCAATTTCGATTCGATCCTATTTTAGAAATCATTACATCTGCAGCAACGTTATAGAACACGGGACTCGCTTGTCTGAGGAGCGCTTCACTACAACGTAATCAAGTATCTTTTACGAATAATTGTTTGTACATCTCTAGTACTTACTTTGGTCAATAAACGTTTAGCCTGGTGCTTTTAATTTTTTTTTATTGAGAAAGCGAGCTTCTTTGAAATCGTGTGTTATTAAACGGTGGTAAAAAAGTTTCTGCAACGATAAAATCACTTTATATTTCCAATTCGTCGATTCTTAGGGTATCTGCAATAGAGAATAGGGAAATAACTATATTCTGAACATAATGTGTCAAACGAAGTTTTTCCTAATTTTTGAGCTAACCATAGAGTTTCGTAGCAAAACAGTGTTATTCTCCGAAGAAAAGAAACTTTAACAATAAATCAACAAGTCTTGAAGAATGCTTATTATTTCCTAGATTGCAGAGGTATAAAATTAATTTTCCTCGGTTAATTTTTCATAATATCATTCATTGACTCATTTTTACTGAATTACTGTTGCAAGGACGCTGAAAAATCAATCGTTCGTGAGTCTAGAGTATATGATTCTTATTATTTATCTCGACACTTTTATTTCTTTATTGAAATCAGTTAGTGCGAATAATTCTGAAAAAAGATTCACTGGTGGAATCAGTTAGTGAACTTTTAGACGATATTATGGAAGTTTGACTAAAGCACACCGTTCAATATCTTTCACTCGAATCAAGCCCGTCCGATTTATTTCGTTCGTTGAAATACTCGAAAAAAGTTTATCGCCATCTTAATGTACCTGATTATATTAACTTAATTTATGAAAGAATCGTTCTATATTCTATAGTTTGTTTTAGAAAAGTATTTTTGAACATTTCTCTGGACAATTTGCATTACGCGTGTCCTCATCGACCAGTATGAATAAATGTTAGCGTAATGTTTCCGTTGAGATAATTTAATTTCTTTCTTCCTGAATGTTATTACATGAATTTTCTGGTGCCATTTTTGAGTTATTATGATCGTACAACGTGCAAGCTGACTTCGAGTAGGTTCTGAGGAAATGGAATGTTTTTTTTATTGTCAGCAAACAATTGGCATACATTATCAAACGAATGGGCATTTTCTGGTGTGTAACTCAAAGAGATAATGTGAACAATTAAAGATGAATATGAGTAAAACTCTAATGATAGCATGCACTCACTCAGCAACATCTGTGGTATTTTGCTAACACAAATTATTAGCCAACATAAGTTGAAATGATGAACAGGGAAAAATATATCTATGTACGGTTATTGCCAGTAAAGAGAAAATGATGCCCGACGACATGAATAATTGTCTACGTCACTCCTGCGAATCCGCCTACTGTGATAGGTAGATCAATCTAAGTCATAACGGTATTGTCAAGAAAAAAAACATGATTGATTATTTTACATAAGTACCGTTCTACCGGATGATATTGCATGTGCTTGACCAAAAGTTAAATTTCAGTTTTTAAACTCTGAACGTAAAGAAAAAAAATTCAAATTACTTGGGAAACGAAGGAGAATTAAAAAAGTGTTAAAATGTAGGCAAGCTCAAAGGATGGAAATCCCAAAAGTCAAAAATTAAGCAAAACTAAATCCAGCCACAAGATCAAGGCTAGATGTTTCTTCTTGTTCTGGAAATTGTGAAATTGGTGAAGTGGGCTCATTAAAATTTCAAGGTTTGAGAGAGGAAATCCAAATAGGCGGTATAAGTGGTTGCATATTGGTGAACTTCCGTGAATCATCAATCTATTATCTAGTCGTAGGCCTTCCAGCGACAAGAAAGAATCGCTTGAGAGTAAAAAACTAAATATGGCTTTTTGAGTAAAAAATCATAACCTTTTGGACCTATTTTTCTTTTGCAGAACTAGTGATCAGGGATAAAATTCTGTGACACATTCGTTTTCGGACTTGGACTTATTTTCCGTTTGTTGAACTAATGATCAAGAACAAAATTTGGTGACACCTTTGTTTGAAAGATCTCCAGAGTTAAATTTCTGCAGCTACACGAGAACTTTGCTAACCTGTCAACCGTGACTGCGGTGCGGCCTCGGGGCCTCCACACTGACACTTCAGTGACAGCTTTCAGTTGTTTTACAGAACTGAAATGTGTACAGTGACCATCATTGTTAGAAAAAAACTCTTACTTCTACTCATATGGACAGATACGATAAAGGAACACTTTGCATGAGCTAGTTAAGTCGAGTGTGACAGAGAAAATAAAACCAACCTACCTAATTAAACACTGACGGCTAACACATTATCAGGGCAGAGATCTCGCCCTTAGTTAGTAATTACCTTACTGAGCGTTGAACGTTTGAAAACCGTATTTTTGAGGGAAATTCTGTTTTACCTCACAAGATGAATAATTAAAGGATAAACATTCACCGAAAATTATAACACTTAATAGAAACAAAGAAAAACAAATTCAAGTCGATCACAAAGTTAAAAATTTTCGTAATGAAATAAATTAACAAACTGAGCTGGGCAATCTAACTAAAGGGTTTGGTGCCCGAAAGACCTGCAATCAAACAAAACAGAAATTAAAGCCTGTGCCAAGACATGAAAAGACCATAACATTGACGTTCATATACGGGCAAGCAAACTGACGGATCTGATGAGAGCGTATCAATTGTGGGGCAGAATGGCAGCGCAACACTGCTAGAGAGTAGCATTTCCCCCACGAAACAGATAAAGAAAAAGGAACCAAACGAAAAAGTCCGGATCCATCTACCGACACACGTTAAGACATTCTTTGTAAATGATAATTTTTAAATGTAACCTGTGAATACATGCTCAAATCTTAAATATTTCACCCAATCGTGGGAGTAGATTCAGATGATATAAGTTTCACAATAATATTCGTCAACGTTAAGGCTAAAAATTGTGTAAGACAAGTCCCATACTGGCACCGCCAGAGCACGCACCAGCAGTGAAGGGACTGAGTAACTCCTGCTACTGAGGAAAAGATGCGTAGTTCATGGAGAGGTAGTACGAGCCAACGCTCTGTTAACAATAATTATTTTCATGAATGGAGTTTGAGCGCATTGAAAGGTGGTTTCACTCCAATTTTTTGTACCAAGTTCTCCTGATGTTCGTTCCCTTTAATTTTCACATTTTATCTTCCATTTATTTATACAGTAAACCATTAAGCCGTATGTTATTCACTGCACCTTTCTTCATGGTTTGACAGATAAGACGATATTGTGGGGATATTGATGCAATTGTTTAGTTTTCTGAATTAATCAACCGGAAGTTTTTCATTTGCCAGATAGAAACGAAGGCCCAAATTTAAAGGGTCATTCGATGAGCAAATATAAAAAAGTTATTCAGTAGTTTTAGTTTTGAGCTTAAGTAGTCAGGCGTATAAAACCAGTTTTGTCTTTAAAAAAGTGTCCACTGTAATTAAGCTGCATCAAATTTTCCTGTTAAATTTGTGAATAAATTTTGTTTCAACAAATATAAGCCCTCCAATGGTCAATTCAAATTGTAAAATAGTAAATCTGTTTAGTTTTTGGGAGCAATGCTTGATATTTTTTTAAAGATTGCGAAGCCATTTCACTTGAAATATGGTATCATTTGCTGAAACATTACATTGCCGTGTTTTCCTTTGCTACTCCCATTGTCCTTGAGAGTTTTTGAGAAAAATCACGTGAAATAAGGCGGGCTTCGAATGCTCGATATCTGATATTGGTGCAAGATGAGACTTTTTAGGCGGATTCAGTAGTACTTTCATAACATGATTTCGTTTGTGTTTTCCGACTAAGTCATGTGACACTCATTGTTTAATTTATTGATTCCAAATTCAACATAGATTTGTTTTTTAAATTGACGTTATTTTATGCTGTCATTTATTATCGTCTCTCGTATCTTGTGCACCATTTTCTACTCTCATTGCATGATTCTTGGGCCTTTCCGTGGATGTAAAGAAAATTGCAACGGAAAACAAAACCACTGACTGCCATCTAACTCTCAAGAAGAGCACAGAGAACCACCTGAAGTATACCTCTGGACATTATTTTATTTTTTCAAAGCCCATAATTCCGAGGAACCTGACGCACACTGCCTCCGATTTGTTAGAAACTTCACACTTTGTATGTTGGTATCGCAATGATGATCGGGATAGGCTGGACGAGGCTGCTACAGCAAAAAGTCGTTTCAAGAGGATCCGAAGAAGATCAATTTATCAGAATATTGATGATAGCCACTTCGTAGAAAATTGCCGCATTATTATGTTATTACGTTAATCGATGACGTCAAGAAGAAAAAAATATTATACATATGTTAGCAGTTTTTTTTCGAGTGTTTCTGTTGAATACTACATGCGGCCACCTGCAAACCTGTTATGGCTAACATGCCAAGAAACAATTTACCCTAATGTTGACGTTTTCTTCTACTCTACAACTCATATCAAGGTACACGTTTGAAATTCTGACAATGCTTTTAACACGTTGGCAACGTTTTCTAGGTTGCTACGTTTGGTTAAATCAAATCGAAGGTGCCGAGTTGAAAGACAGATTTCATTACTCGAATACATTTCTATCTTTTCTAAGAAGTGCGAAAAATGTGATAGCACGAAAATGTTTAACCTATTGCGGTAAAACTTATTCTGCAAAAGATAGTGAAATAATAGAAATGTTGTTCATTAATACCTGTACTTAAATGATCAATTTAGATTGTGGCACACATACGTCCCAATACGTTGTCAGCTAGAAAGATTTTCGTATCATCTTAGCGTCATTTGGATGATTTGTGTTTTCCCCTGATAAGACACTCCAATAACCTGATGAGGTGACAATTCTATGCCATTCAAAAATACTGAACTAGCTCCAAATTGGCATATCTTTATGAAATGCGTAGAGAAGTGAGATAATGTGTCTGAATAACACTTCAAGAGAAAAGCTATTTCAGATACCCTCTAATTCCCTTTCACGATACGTTATGAGAGAAAGCTACATGGAATAAACTACAAAGCAAGAACAGCTATTCGAAAATAATAATGCACAACTTTTTCCAACTTTCTTAACAACACCCAAAAGCCTGAGGGACCTACTCTGCACAAACAAACTTTCCCTGCAGCCAAAGCGACCTGCGCGTTTTCCTATCTCTCTGAAAGACACAGAGAGCACGGTGAGTGGATTTGGTCGTAGGCTTGAGCAAGACAAACTCATCGTATGACAATAACACAATTCGCTTCTGGACGCGTTCCATCTCTCCGAATGACAGTGAACCCTGCTAGTGGGGTAGGTTGTATGGTTGAACAAGACTTACGACTTGCATGAGGGCCGCGAATCGCTTCATCCAATCAGGCGCTTCGCTTCACGATTCCTGTTCAGAGCACCAAGCTGTGTCAGGTTAGGCAATTTACTACCCTGCTCTTGTGAGCAACTCAGCCTCGGCCTCGCCAATCTAACTTTCGATCTTAACCCGATACTTCGAATTCCGTCTAAGATTTCGCACTCTCTGAGAGCGTTAAATTGACTTCCATCGTGCAGGCTAGTTCTGTTTCAGATGAACTGCGAAGATTTGGTATTCTTGGTCTTGTAAACGTGAAGTATAGTTTAGGAAAAACTGTGAATCAAATAGTGGCATGTTTCTTCTTTATTTCTTAGTAATATACTTAGTTCCATTTTAGTATTAGTTTTGTCGAGCATTGGACAGCCAAATATAGGCTATTGGGTTGGTACAATTTATAACAGAAAGAGAAAATCTACTCTGAACAGCCTCAAATTTTGCGAAAATACATTTTCCCTGTTCGAATTTATTTTCCGCTTGGGGGTTTATGGCAAACTTTGAGCCTGCATTTCTTCAGCGGCTTTGTAAACCGTTATGTACACAAGCTTCTTTAAAGTCACATTGAGTCTTTGCAGATCACTCATCTTTTCTACTTTTTCAGGAACAAAGTTTCAGAACAGCATTTAAACCTATTCTTGAATCTTTTTAGCTTTCTTAGCTGAGCGCTTTTTGCTTCCACTTTATTTATCCCATCTCCCACCAAGCCAGTAAGAGCTGTCTTCAATAACAATTTGAAGCTTGACGGGCGAAACCAACGTCAAGAAAACAGGGCCACCTCTTGACGTTGCTTCCTTTCAAGTGACGGCTGAAGAAAGCGTCCAAAGAAAACGAAGCCTGGAAAATTCAGGCCCGTTTGATTCGGAAAAAGTGGCTGAAATTTCATGCAAAGACAAATTTGAAAGGAAACGAAGCAGTGGTGTTGTGTTCCGACTAGCAAGCAGTGCCTTGGATTTTGAGCCAGGATCCATCGCATGTGAATTTTACACAAACGGCAAATGTAAGCAAGAAAGTCATTATACAGATAAGATGATGCAGAAAACAGTTAAAAATTACTTATTTTTTCGAAAACACTTTTAGTGGACGCTAACATTTCAAGTGTTTAGAAAACTCATCATCCTTACTTCTTGGGGGAAAAATCAATTAGAATAGAATTAGATATTCCTAGTTGAACAGAAACTGGGAACAGCATTCCCGCACACAACGATATCATAAAAACACTAAACATGGTTTGTAAAATATGATTTTTTTTTCAGTGCATTCACGGCAGCTAAAGTCATGTGATTATTTTGTACCCATGGGAAAGAAGCATGAGAATTATGAATATGAAGATGAATTTTGTGTGTATTTAATTTTAACTAATGAAAATATTTGCCCATCAGCTGATCAAACAGGTTCCAGATATGTGAGATTATTTGAACCCCTACCATGGATAAATACTTGTCATGATCTGAGTGGTTATGTATGCAAGCCTGAGCAACTTCAAACCAATATGAACCAAAAGCACAATGCCCAGGAGAGGGAGTGAGCATTTACATTCTGCTTCCCATGACTGGTGAAATCACTCAGCGTACAGTGACTTCACTATCGTTGATGCGCAAATATCAAACATTTATTCTCTATCATTTTAAGGTAAATTCCTCTAAAAATAAAATCCACTTTCCCCTTTAACACTTCCACCGCGACGTGAGCCGCCGTTGGTCACGAAAGGAATTTTCATAAAGCTTCTAACCGACCAGTGATCATAAATTAATTATCCATTTATCCATAATGAAAGCTGACTGAATGTAAGATCCAGTTAATGTTTGTCATTTTCAAAATTTCGAATGACAATAGCCTTTCAATAAAAATGTAAGGGCAAAAACCAAGGAAGTCTACATTCTTAAAATTGGATGTGGTCAATACCAAAAAGATTGCTTTTCAATTTGAATTGGACCTTGAACTTCAGTTTAACCTACTGCGATCAATGTATTAAATGATAGGATTGAATAATTACATTTCTATGCCAGTTGTTAGCAGTTCAATTCAACTTCTCTAAGATTAACACCCCTATCTTTATAGGTATTGACCCGAAGATCTAAATGGAACAAGATAAACAGTGAAAGCTTTATTAACTACAGTAGTTCATTTTACGATAGCCTGATATGTGCTCTGAAAGTTATAAAATAAAACTAAAGAAAAGAGAATTCGTCAGAGTGAGTTTATAAAATAGATCCAAAAAATTAACAGTTTTACGCGATGAAAAAATATGATTTTGGATTTAAAAAAGTACTTGCAAAATACAAACTGAGAACTTCAAAATTTTGCTAAAGAAAAATTAGCTCTACCTCATTTTTTCTCGAAAACTGATGATCTTTAATCATTATTTCAACATATAGATAAATTTTTTTACTCTCCATATCAACAAAAAGCTTGTGTCTGTTCGAAGGCTTTACGCAAGAGAAGTTTTCTCCCGCATTTTCAATCAAATTTTAATACTCTACAAGAGCTACTGTATCTAAAATGTCGTAAGATATGAGCTTGCATTATACACGCACAAAAGATAGATTAAATAGCATTCAATTATGACTTGAATCTAACAGACAACCAAACTTGGCCTCAGTCATTGACTACTACTTTTTAACTACTCGTTTCCACTAATATTCAATTATGGAACTGAGGGAAAATTTCGCTTCTAGATTGTCAGCAAATATGTTTTGAATGACTCATGAAAATCTTCTGGCATACGCTGATCAGAAGGTGCTAAAAATATGACATTATTTGTCTAGATTGGGTTATCAGGTTACAACAGTTTCAAGAGGAAGATTCGTCAGAATTTATAGTCCTCAAGTTCGAAAAACGAATGTTACCATCATGAGAGTTCAAAATCCATTGTGAAACTTTGTGAGTGAAATGTGCTTTGGTATGCCACGAAACACGGAACCTAAATTGCGCGTTTATTTTGAGAGGGTGTGCGAAGACACTCTTCGTTCATTACAAGCATTAATATACAAAGAATTTAGTTATTTCAAAAAAGAGCCCGCTCTTATGTAGCACCTCAATTAAGCAATGCACACTTTCTGGTTTAATTATTCTCAAAACAAATGTATTCTCTCTTCTTATTCATCGAAGGGAACAAAAAGGAACTTTATGGTAAAAATGACTGCACGGTTATTACTCTTTACTTCATTCCTTTGGAAACGGTGAGAATTTAAGGAATACAATCCTTTGGTTTTTGAAATGCCGTTCAAAAAGAGTTGCTGAGTTACTCCGTCTGTCTTGCGCAAGATGCAAATCATTCCTTCTCATGGATTTTCAGCCCTTCTCTCTCGTCGCTTTACCTGCTAATTTCATCAGTGAACGCTTTCACAGTTCTTGGTCCATTCATTGTTCTCCATTGCTTATAGGCTCGCCTACACTTTCAGATTGGTATCCCCTCGTGCTCGATGAAAGTATGTCCATGCAAATCACTCAAACGTATCACATTTATTCCAGCTCCGGAATGCGATTTCTATTCACTGAAAATACAACCAAGAACTGAATTTTAGAAAACTAATTTGATAAATGTTTATTCAAGTATAAGGTGGTACTCACTTATTTTTCCTTGAAGATTCTGCTAAGCCTACTTTTATTCTGAATTATTCCTACAACAGGAAACTGGTCTGCTTCTCATAATGAATCATGTCTCTCACAACAGTTCCAGTACTTTTGGATGAATATTTTTTTCGCCGTTCTGCAACTTTACTCTAAACGTGAAATGGTCTATGCGGTAGCTTTTTCAACGCTGAAATTTCGAATTATGAACTTCAAATCGTACCAACGAGTGCGAAGATACTCAGTAATTTGAGCTAGAGTCGTCGTCGTTCACTTACGAGCAAAATTTTGGTCGATGTGAATGTTTGGGCAGTGGTGGGGACATCTCCCAAACTTTTAATTAATATCACAAGTCAATTAAAACTTTAAATTAGCTCCCTCTTTTCTGTTTTTTCCCTAGATAATCTACAAAAGGCCGTAAATGTTTGTGGGACATTTTACCGAGGACACCGTATTGCGGATGGTGACCATATAACGAAGCATAACAATTTGAACTCCAACTACTTAAAAATGAAATTAAATTTTTAATTTCTCGAGATATAATTAAGTTTCCAAACACCATTCGGAAATGGTTCCATCACGGGCTACATTATATATATGAATACATCGGGGAGGAAGCTTCTTTGCGAAAATGTTGATGGTCAACGACATGCTTCGAATTTTTACGTCAAGAAAACCCGCATTCTCCCATGCAAGTTTAGACTTTGCGCCTAAAAATCTAAAGAACTTTGATATGCCGTGAACGATGAAGGGACTGAAAGCCTCTTCCATGAATCTTTGTGACCAGTGTTCCCATTTTCCACCAAATATACGGCGCATTCTGTAATGGGAAAATCAACCACCGTACAAGAGCAGTGATGTTGCTGCTAAGAAACTCCGATTTTTTTATGCGCGTGGGTGAGTTTATGACGAGGGGAAGTGGGCTGCTGAGGATGAGGGAAGTAGCAGGCTGATAAGGGCCGAGAGACGAGGCGCATGCGCTTCAGAGCTGTTTTTAGGACTAGTACAAAGTTAAACAGGAAAATGAGAGGCTGATAAAGACAGAGAAAAGGATTGTTTGTTTGAATTCTATTTTTGAGACTCGAAATGTGTTGAATGGGGAATTAAGAATTTTATCTGATTACAACAAGTGGCATACCAACTTGGATAAGTTATTTTAGGCTGAGTGTGTGAAATTAGGAGTCAAGAGGCTTTAAAGGAAGAATAACGAGGGAAGAGACTCTTGGATGAGCACTTAAGACCCAGTTTGAGTTAAATTCTAACACGCACGAAAGTGAAATTTCCCAAAATCAGGTTACAACAGTTTCAGGATAAGAAATCCTGAAGATGAGGTAGTTGGCTATGGTTATTCGAACAAAAATGCGATAAATTTACAGAGACTAGATAAAGAATGCATAGGGCTTAGATAAGATTCAATTTTGAAAACGTAGTAAACAAATGAACGAAAGCAGTTTTTGAAAAAATCTAGCTCTGACATGAGTAGTGGTGGTTGATAAGGTATTATTTGGTGTGCTAAAGCCACGTATTGAACACTTTGCGCACTATGATTGAGTCCGATGTGATGATAGTACACTTATGTGAAGGGTTAAACTGATTTTATGGTAGTACACGTGCGCAAAACAGTGAAAGACAAAGAAAAGTCATAGAGTTTCTCTGTATTTTACTCCAAATCAATGGCCACTCCGACTCCTCCCTCCAGGTACCTTCCATCCAGCGCACACTTCCATGCCTAAAGGAGGACAAATTATACAAATAAACACAGATTGCGTCAATTTAATGACTGAAATTAAAGAATATATCAATCATGTATAATCAAGTTGGTATCTATACTTGAATAAAGCAGTTGGAAGCGAATAATTTGATGGTTCTCACTCAGGAGACCTGAACCCTGTGATTTCTTTATTTATTTAAACGAAAGTTCTCTTGGAAATACTCAACGCTTATACCCAGTCTTGACCATCAATGTGACGGCCCGAGGCACTCTCCAACGTGCACGGGTCTCCCCATACAGGGATCCAGCTGAACTGGTGGCGTCTATCACAAGAATAGAAAAGAAGAAAAGTAGAAAAGAAGAAAAGAAAACCTGTTCATTTCCAACACAGATGATACACGAAACATCATTGGTTTATAAAATATCTTAAAGTAAGTGTCCTCAGTTGATGCACACACATGTGTACCGCAATACCCGTGTCACTCGTCGAAACAAATGATTGACAAGCGCGCAACGCTGCATACTCCAAGCTAGCCCAGCCCATACTATGACCAAAATCACAGTTACCATGCAGTACAGAGCGTCAACCTGAACCCAAGAATCCGTCACAATACGTGACCGAACTATGCGGTCCAATTGGTCCGATCAGTGCGAACAAGTCTGGGTAAACAACGAGTCTGACACTCAGACTTGCTATGCACTGAGGTCAGCTGTGGTGACGCTTCGTCTTACGAAGCTCAACGTGCCAAATATGATAAGGAGTGACTTCTATGAAGATATGAATTTACCGTTTTTCCGATTAAATCTTTAATAAATTTTACACCGACTATTTCAATTTTGTGCAACACTTAAATGAAGGGTTAGTCTGACCTGAAGGTAGTACTCTTCGTACATAAATTCTAAAGGACCGAAATGAAGCACCAACGACTGTTACAAGATTATGATTATTTTTGTTTTTTCTTCAGGTAATTTACAAAAGGCCTTAAGTGTTTATGAAAACTTTTTCCCGAGGACGCAGTATTGCGAATAGCAACCGTACAATGAAGCATCAAAATTTTAATTCTGAATTTGGTAAAAAAATAATTTCACGAGATTCATCAGAATTCGTTAAATTTCCAAACACCGTTTGAAAATGATTTCATTTCAGTACACACTATATTCGAATATAAAAGGGAGGAGACGTCGTTGCGAAAAAATTGATTACCAACAACATGCTTCCAATTTCGGCGTTAGAAGGCGCATTGTAAATGATGAAGGGACTGAATTACATAAGTAGTTGGAGAATATTAATTACACATGGGTAATAAGAGAATTTTAATGATACAGGAGTAACAAAAGAATACTAATTACACAGCAGTAATAAGAGAATAGTAGTGAGTAGGGAGTAATAAGAGAATTTTAGTAACATAGGAGTTATAAGATAATATTAAAAGCATAGGAGTTGTAAGAAAACATTTATTCCATAAGAGTAATAAGAGTACATAATAGTAATTAAAACTGATAAGGAAGCAGAGCCTGAAATAAAAGAGAACAAAGATGCATTTAACTTCCCGTGAGATGGCGAGCTACACTAATTTAACTAATGGTGTAGGTCCCCACATGTTCATGAATAAATGAGTGAAAATGAACTCTATTTTGTGGGCAGAATTTCCTTAAATATTTGTTAAACATTGCCAATTTAGCGTAAATCATTATATTTAATTACTATGAACTAACAATATTGTGAGTTGCATAAGTAATTGTACCACTGAATTTACCCTTTTCAGAGAACTTAGAAGATCGCTTTGAATCGATGTGGTGTTTGGTAAGAGCCACGAGAAAGAGTGCTACGGAACGCATTTATTTTGTTTTGATAGTCTGAAAATTGACTGTTCGGTTGTCTTCTTTTTCTCCAACGAATCCTCTAGGAAATAACCGGAAATGTTCTAAAGGGCCAAGAAATGTTTTAAAATGTTTATAACAATTGTTCAATATCATCAGTGATCGCATCACAAATGGTGTCATGACTATGATTTCCATTTTGCGTAAAATTACTACTGAATTTTATAGTTCGAAACAAATCACGCTGTGTGAAAAATCAAAATTGTTAGTACGAAGATATAGTTTCAGTGTCTGCAAGAACTGGTAGACGGAAAATAAAATACCAGGGCCACATAATTCACAAGCGAGCGTCAGCTTTGCGGCATTCTTGATTTATGTTAGGCAGCAAAAACTCTGTCTTCGTCATTTGCCAGAATCGAAGCTCATTTTTTGCAGGAAAGTTTCACCCGTGTAGTCGTCTGGTGTGAGACGCATTCCTCGAACATTTAAGGCCCATCTTCGTACGACAAAACTCAACAAATTCACTGAATGGGATGCCCTATTTCTCATTCAGGAGCTTGCATTGGCATGATTTGGTACGCGTGACTTGAGCCTACAGAAGTCTGCATCTATCAGATACTCGCGCAAGTACACGACCGACGAGAACACAACACGCTCGTAAACACGAACATATAGAATCCCTCCTGAGATCCTGCAGCCATGCACACACTCGCACCAATTCGCGTGCATTTCTGTGTCATGCCTAATATGGGCATCGCGTGAAGCTCTGCGCATCATCCCTCACTTGAGAAGTCATGAGAAATTACGCTTCCTGCTGCTGGACTTTCTTTGTGAGAGAAAGTGGCCCGTTGCTATGGGAGAGTGAAAAGCAAGGACAGCATCTGAACTGAACCGACCCTAACAATTTGCTACCTAAGCTGCAGATATAAATTACTCGTCAGGCTGTTTTGAAATTTGACCTGTACTGATAAATGAAGCATGATACGTCAGTTTAACGTCAGAAAGATGTCGGATGATGACTCGAACGAAGGCTGTTGTAAAAATATCGTGCTTAATTCATCGTCACTTGAAGGACTGTCTTCAAAATTGGCTGGACGCTGATTTTACATTTAAATTGTTTTTTATGCCCTTGTTTCACTGTAGTTTAGCTACGCATCAGCTGTAGACTTGCAAATTTGAGAAACACTAACAAAAAATGCCGGCACAACTAAATAGGAATTTACTCAAACTCAGGCCTTTGCTTTCCATTTTCCTCGGCAGTTTTATTGCAAAAAGCAGTGTTAATTTTTTCATTTTCTTTGACTTACTTCTCAGGACTTTTGTTTTTCGATGTCTTAAGCTTAGATAAAAATGTCATAGGAAATGGAAACAAAAAGTAAGTTGAAAACTTTCACGAATACAGTGTGAAAATAATGTTTACATTAGAGAGTGTACAGTGTTTAACACTAAATGAAAGAAGCTTCAAAGCAAGCCGGTTAGGAAAGCTATTTTTTGGAAAACGGAAAGGGAAGAGGGACAGTGCGCAATCTTTATTTAGTTGTTTAATTTTTTCAAAACAACTCTTCGTTATTTTTGCGCACACCGAATTAATGTAAGATCATAGTAATTAATTTGAAATAATTACAATTTGAATTATCTTGAAATGCTTGAAACTTTGTTCATTATGCAATTTATGAAAAATTGATTCCGCAGAGATTAATGACCACTGAATTTGCGCTCATTGTGTTTCCCTACCACAAGCAAGCCACATTCTATTATGCGGTTCATTCCAATTATCAAATACGTTCGCAAATCTGAAATTATCTTGTGCAAGAATTTACATTTAATTAGGAGAAAGGTTAATGAACGCTCTGATTGCAGCGGAAGATTACTTGGGGGAAATTCATGCATGATATTGAGAACCACTTTAAATGGCATTTTTCTTTTTGAGTTAACGATATAAATGAACAAGAATCAGCTCAGCTTAAACTCACTGTGAAATAATTTTGCAATTTTCACATCAAGCTGTTATTTTAAAAATCATTTTGCTAAAATATCATTCGAAAATAACTCCGTTCTTCTCGAAGTCACATGAAAACTTAGTAGTTGGAAAAACGACGATAACAATGTTAAGAAAATATATTCTACTGACTTACCAATCAGTAATTGATGTGACTGATGTAATATTAAACTGAAGAACCGGGACTGATCTGAAGTGTAGATAAATTAGGAATGAAACGATAAAAAACGTACTTAAGGAGAAGCGTAAAGAACATACCGATCAAAATCTCTTTTCTAAGAAGAGAATAAAGGAAGATATGAAGTTACAGCCCAAGCTTACTGACACAAGCGATGGGCGAAATTTTTAAAGTTGTACTGAAAGAAAGAGATGACTGTTAAGATTTGAAAGACGGACCAGAGCCCACCGCCGAGCGGAACAGAGCGGCCTCTGTTCCACTCTCTCTGTTCCGCGAACGTCGTCTCACGAGAGCCTTTAGTTTGGTCATTAGCAGGGTATTCCCTAAACCTCCCTAGATAAACCACTTTCTGAGGGCCTCAATAGCGACTCTAGAGTTCTCCAGGTCCCGAGTGACGAATAAATTCTTATGAAAGCCTTGGAAAATTATGATAGGATGCAAATTAAGTATTTTGCATAATCTGGTTATGCTCGCTTTAATTTTTATGGCAGTGAGCTTCTGAGAGCTGCCTAGGTGTCTGCACTGCCAATAGCGCCAGTTTTATGCCTCGCTGTTTTTTTCCAGTGAAATCTGTTTACAATTTACTTTGGAGGTGATGAACTATCTTTTCTCCATCGTATGAATTTCTTTCATTCATTTCTATTTTGACACCGATCATTATAAGCCAAGCGTTCTTTGATGTAAAAAGCTGCGCAAACGATCCTCAACATCACACCCCAAATTAGCAGGCAAAAATAGCCTTTATTTGACTCATCTTTTTAACTGAAACTACTGAGATCTGCCAAGTTTTGAAATAAAATTGAAAACGAATGTTTTCAGGGGCTTCTAAATCGCATTTTTGTGTTAACTAATATATGAATTATACCTCCTCACTTTCTTTCTTCCAATTTTTCGTATGGGATACCTAATATTTGAAATTATGAACATTTCTACTCAGTGAAATTATTGCAGAGTAATCTTCTCGAATGCCAGAATCGCTCATACGTAGTGGGGCACCAAAAACACTTATGAGATTTGAAATTATTGTGACCTTACAAGTATTGATCATACTTGCCCCATTTATTTTTGGTTTTCCCATTAATTCGTTTACATTCACTCATTGTAAGGAGTTTTTCATTACACGAATATTCTATGTGCAGTTGGGCAGGGAAGAAAGTGGGATTATTTTGGTCATAATGCGAGTTACTGTTAAAAGGAGTCGGCAATTTGTTGATTAGGAAAAAAAACATTTGTTTGTAGTAATAAACATGCTATTTGAAAGTTTTTATGTACTTGTCGATGTGCGTCATTTGATGTTTTTTTTTGTTACTAATAAGGTAAAATGTACTCCTCAAATTCAACAACAGTTTATTTCGTAATAGTCAGGCTTCCTAAAAAATTACTTTGAAACTTTTTAAGAGCTTCGTTGACGTCGTAAGTTTCAATGGAAGTTCTTATTATGAAGGCTCCTTATTTTGTCATTAATAGCATGGTAAAAAAACTTATTTGCGTCGATATTTCTCTATCTGCTTGCTCTCAAAATGAACAAAAAAATGCCCTTACTTTTTACGTTCGCGTAAGCAAAACCTGCTCAAACTGAATGAAATCAAATTGAAAAATGCTAAAACTAAAATGGATATGAGGCCTCTAAGATTTGATTCAGCTGAGTAATAAATATTTAAAAATGTCGCCTGTTTTTTGAGCGCCGCATGCAGTAAATGTTTTTCATTCGCTTGGTTCAAAAATAAATTTTATTGCATCAGCTCTTCTACCACTTTTAACGAAACTTTCCCACTCCAACCCTTTTTGAAGCTGCGCACGTGATCGCAATGTATTGAATTTAAATTTTTGTAGAGGCAATAGTTTCATCAGATCGCGGGAAAAAATGCAAAATTACCTCAGATATAAAAATGCTGAATTTCTCTTTGACGTTCGGGAAAAGCCCAAGCGTTTCTTGGATACGGTTTTATCTGATATTAATTTTCCGTTTCCAGCGACGTACGCTCAGCAAGAAGATGAATACGAAGACTACCCGTCAGATCTGTCCGACTCGGAGCCTCCACAATTCCTGTCTGTGCCGGAGGAGTTCTCCGTCGAGGTGGGCGGAGACATCACCTTCCCCTGCCACGTGCAGCATTTAGGTGAGACTTTATTTTTATTCTCAATAAGCCTATGGAAAAAAATTCACTGTCGCACGTGAGACAGCATTTAGGTGATTCTTTATTTTTTATTTTCAGTGAGCCTTGGAAATAAATTTTTCTTGTTGCAGAATATGGATATCTACTTCTTAAATGTAGTATTTGAGTGGCGGTAAAAGATTGCAGGCTGCTTTGTTGGTTGTGGCGGACAATTATCTACTTCTTCCATCATGACTTTTGCTAAGACTTCATTCATACATTCATATCTCTACTCAAAGAGACATTGCATGCTAGTTTCCCTGTTTTGAAAAAAAATTATTCACTCATACTGTGAGATATTTACTTGCAACGTCGTTCTTCTACTGATTATAACTATTTTATGAGACATAATTTCTTGTTATTTGATGTATTTTCATCATGGGACAAAAATAAAGTTGTAATTTTATTTTTCTAACCACATTCTTTCTTGTAGAGGAGAAACATTTGTTATGCGCAACCAGCAATTTCTTTATAACCTGTGTCGTTTTCCTACAAAATTATGTCATACGAAGTTAGACCTCTTTTCTATTTTCTAACACCGGAAATATATATTCCTAGCCTCATTCCATTTTGCCACATCTTTAACTCGTCCTACAGAATGCATCATTAAACGAGACTTTATTTCCCTAAAAGGAAAAATCGCACCTCTTCGTACCTTGTTTCCATTCTTCTGACAAATAAGTAAAATTCTAAATCGGGAAAATTTCATTCGAGACGTTTCCTTTACTAGCTGTTGCCTTTTTTATTTCTGGGAAGCCGTTATATTCTGACATGCAGTGGATTTAGAAAAAACTAGTTTCGCAATTTCTGGTTTCCTTCATTGTATTCACCATTATAATTGGGTGTGCTGTATATCATAGAGGGGAAAATATGTTTTATTTATTTATTTTATAAAGTTTCGGTATGGTTGACACAGAAAAAATTAATGACTTATTATTAATTGCTCTGTGTAGGAATTAAGTGAGTCTTGATGTCTTTATTCTTTGCTTTTTGTTCCGTAGTGGTCACTTTACAATGCTGCATGAACCGTGAAGAGCAATAATGTAACTTCTTTACGCTCCCTTTTCGTTAATGGCAAAATAATCTTTTGAATTTACTATGATATTATTAACATTAATATTATATAATTCCTGTGTGTTCGGATTATTTGTAAAGCTAGTAAAACGACCAGATTAATTCCCCAGCTTGCTCATTATACTCATATTCTAATGCCTCGAATATATTCGTCTCTCATCATTAGAGGCACACTATTCCGTGTCTACCTATTACTAAGTTTATTTTATAATATCAAGCTTTCCTATCTGACACTAATCACTCAATTTTTGAGTTCATTTCTTCAGATTGTTATTTGAAGTTGCATGCCTCAATCGATCAGTAATACTGTACGTGAAAAACGCTTCTTCTATTACAATTTTTTTTTAGAGATGTGTCCCTTTACTTTAGGACTATAATAAGAGCATTTATGATAAGATACTTTTTTATTAAATGATGCGAATTACCCTCAACGGCAAAATGAGCACAAGTGACCTTCACGAACTGAGCCCCATTTCATGAAGCGGATGAACTACCCATTGATCCTCGTCGCTGGGACACGTAATGGAGGTTATTGAGCTTATTTGAGATCTATTTAAGTTGGTAAATGCGGGCTACTAAGTCTTGCATTGAGTTTAGCAAGGATTTGGAATTGTGGGAATGACGTACATTGATTCTTTTCTCTCCTCGGTCACTGTACAGACATATTCTTTAGGAAAGGCAGAAGCGAAGTCACTTATGCGTAAGTCAGAAACAGATAAAAAAAATTTGTGCTGATCATGTAACCAAAATAGCGTTCAACTTTTTTTATTCATTCGTGAAAATTAACGTATTTACATCATGAGTCAAACTCACTATAGCACGGGAAGGTTAATTTTTTTTTCGGTAACTTTTTATCATGCTCAGCTTTTGAATTAGTTATAATTACTATTATTATTATTGAGAGCATTCCTCATGTGAAAAAATCCTGTATTTTTCGTACGATACAAAACGCACGCGTACGCGTACGCATCACTCAACGCACATTTTAGGTCTTGACTCATTCACGTGTGTTCAGGCGCACATACGCGTACGTGCCAGTTTCATGACATGCTGGGACGAGTTGAAGCTAAGCAATTACACACTTAGATGCTTTTAACGACTACGCACTTTGACGTGTTAAGCTAATACGCAAAGTTGTTTGGGTAGGACTCATATTAGCAGCATAGAACTGCTGCTGCTCCACATTGCTGCCACAGCTAGACTTGAACCTTGTCTGACTGTGGTGGATGATAGCGCGGAAATTTGCTGACAGGTCGTGAAATTAAATCCAATTCTACCGGAAAATCTTCCACAGTTTTCTCCCGCAATTAATGATTTCTGTTTGAACTTCACGAAGCTGCCGTTGAACCAAAATGTAGAATTGAGATAAAATGGAATCAATGTGGTTCAATTGAATAATGTCAACGGAAATACACCGTGTGTGCTTCCCAGCAACAAGGTTTGTGTTAGACTTGCACGTACCCGATGTTGCGGTCGTCACAGCCAATAATTGAAAACGAACTGACAAATTTTACAATTATTAAAAAATATTATATCACGAAGCTGACATACCCAAAGAATAACGCGCATACCCTCGTTTCAGCCTAAAATTTATGCAATTCTTTTTTGTGATACGTAACTTCATAGTTCTTCCATTTTCTTTTCTGTATGTCATTGGACTATCTTATTCGCACTGGGCAAACATTTTCTTTGTAAATAATTGAATCAGTTTTTGCCCTATAACAAAGGAGAGCGATATTTTTAGCACACGAGAGGAAAACTATACCGGTTGTCCCACAAAAATGTCCCCGACTTTTTAATTGATTATTTCTACGTTTAAAATTAACAAACTTGAATTGTATTTTTTTCCCAATGTAGTAAATTTGGTCTCCTTTTCAAATAATTTCAGTTCCTGAAAATCGTTTAATAACCACTTTACAGTGAACAATTTGCTGGAAGAGGCAGAAAAACTAATTTTTCAAAGGAAAAGTTGTAAAAACAACACTGGTGTTCTTCATCATTTCTCAACACCTACAGTTAAAAATGATTTCTCAATGATGTATCCTACATACCACCAAGTATTTGAACCTCTGAGAGGTTTCAACTTTCAAGTGTTTTCAATAATAGTGTTTCAAGAACTGAGAGAAAACGGTGAAATAATCCGCAAAACATTTCGTTTAATTGTGGCTAGAAGTAATACTTGCCTTGAGAGAAATGGAGGGTAAGTCGAAGGATACTAAATTAATTTATTTTTTTAAACGTTATTTAAGGCAATGATTTGTTACTCTTTTAAATTTTTGTTCGTTCGTTTCTATGGAAAGTATAAAATAAGAAATGAAATCAATATTGCTTTAAAAACTTTGCCTTTGAACAATTAGTTTTTCTACCCCTTTCAGTAACTCGATCATTGTATAGTGGTTATTCGAACGATTTTCAAAAACTGAAATTATTCAAAATGGAAAAAAATTATTACAATGCGAAAAAAAGAAAATTCGAATATGTTAATTTAAAGCGGAGATTGAATCAGTTAAAAAGTCGGGGTCATTTTTGTGGGTAACCCGGTATAACACCGAGATTTTCAGTCATGTGTCCACCATAAATCGGATGATACTTGATGGGAATATTTTCTAAAAAATTTAGTTAGATTAACTTGTGTAGCATTATTCGAGGTATCTCTCTGAAAAAAATTGAAGATTTGATTTCGGATATTGTGGAATTTGTTTGCTTTACTTCCATGTGTAATTATTCTCATCTCGATATCAACCCGATGAATTGGTTACAGGGATTTTTTTGCAATTAGGAGTAATTTTAAAGATTGGTTTATTCATGAGACCAGTTGAAATTTATTACTTTGGTTTCAATAGATCACTTTTTGTTCCAGTGACTCTGAGATTTGTTGTCTCGAAACGAATGACTTGAAGATTAACATAGAATCTTCGCACCGTTTTCTCTTCCCATTTACTTCAGAAAAAGTTGGAGAGCTTGAGACTTGCCTCCCGCCTATTATCCAGATTTCTTTTGATTCAATTAGGATTAGAAACAAAATTTAATACGTTTACGCATGTTTGTTTCCAGTACAGGAAGCTATCCTCCTTCCTATCGCGCTCTAACTAATTTTTAAAGTCTTTAGCACAAGCGCAGTCCTGAGCAGGGGTAGTAATACGATTATTCTTCATCATTCCAAGGCCATGATGCATTGGTATGTGCGCAGTTTTACGGTGCGTGTACAGAGTGCACATCATCACACTTTAGTGAATTATGTGCGTTAGTAATATGAGTGCACTGAATTTATACGCATATATTTGCATTCAATTCAGCACTCGCAGCTGATTAATGCTGCAATAACTTTTTCCCCTCCAGCTTCCTTCAAGAGAATTATTCGTAATCATTTATTTAACAATTCCAACTAATGATACTCGCAAACTGCTGGTGTACTTCTGAGGGCTGCAGAAATTAATAAGGGAATTATTAACTCTCGCGAGATTACTTGATGTCGACTTTAATTTTCTAGGCATTTGCTGGAGCAAAGTTCTTCACACTTTCGCCGTCATGGCTTCTGGTATTTTATAAGAAAGTTTACATGGGAAAAAATAAGTAAAAATATATTTCTACGGAACCATGAAAAATCCATCGTAAAATTATTCGCTATGTGAACTCAAAGGGTTTCAAACCATGTTTGTAAATTTACATTCACACATGGATTTTCATTCGGAAATGACAGAAGTCCCGCGTGCTCAAGCTGACCCAGTAACAGGGTTTTTAATTATGACCGCACTGCAACACTGCATGATCGGAAAATGGCTTCGCCCTCCTTCATCAACTCTGTGGCAAATCCGGTTAAAGGTTTGATGTTATTTCACAAGTACTGCTTCTGATGTGGACAGTGCGAAACAAAAAGTCACATTCTGGAATATTTTGGAAATGAATGTTTCAATAGCCTATAATAACTCAAAATTAAGCCGCACAACTCAGTATTATCAGCCCGGTAAACATCGTGTCGTATCCCGAAATACTGAAATTACTATTGCAAACATAAGGTGTGTTTTATTAAGCTTAATTTCTGTTTTTCCGTTCACTGAGAAGGTAAAACCGCAACATGTTTAAGAATAACACAACATTTAGTGGTCATACTATTCCTACCTATTACAAGAACAGCTTGCATTAATATACAATCCTCTCAGCTTCCATATCTTCACTGCTAGCATTATATTTACTTCAGATCCTACCCTCACATTTTTGAACGCTTTCCTTTTCGACATTCATGCTGGCGGCATTCCTCGCTCTCCGCCAGGTATCCCTGAGTTGCCCTTCTGGCAAATGGCATCGAAACTAAAGACGATCTCGGAGCTTACTGTACCTTATGAAATTTCTAGAATTCTTGATGAACTGCCTGGAAGTTTGGGCGGACGACCATCAGCCTAAGGCCTTCAGAAGGCCGTGTGGCACTAGGAGTAATGATAGCCTTCGTGGCAGGACGCACAATGGGGACGCACGGAAATACTAGGGATAGAGATGACGGTCGTTAGTTTTGGTATTTATTAAAACTGGCCGAGATGAATGCAGTTGGAATGGGAATCTCCATAATGTAGCGCTACTGGAGCAACTGAATATACGCTGCTATCAATGAGGAATGATGACGTAAAAGAAGAATGAATTTGACAAAATTCTGGATTGGTACGAAAACCTGAAATGTTGTAAATTTATATGTGGCTTAAAAAGCAACTATTGAAGGGATCAGAACCTAACATGAAGCGATCAGAATAGCACTCTTCTTCCAGCTCAAACTCGAATATATGTAGATTGAAAAAGAACTTGCAACCAAACTCGATTAGCAATAAACAGTTGTCTTCAAGTGCAGCCAATTGACTGATCTTCTGCTGAAGATTCAGAATAAAAACATGTATGAGTATTCCAATGTACCTATCGTCGTATGTTGAAATGTTATTTGGAGAAAAAAACTTTTGTAAAGAAATTAAAATTTTGCGTAGGCGCATTAAACAACGGTGTTCCGTTGTCAGTTAAATAGTCCAATAAGCTAAATGCAACTAGCAGTGTCCTATGACTGCAAGGCACATTGGATGAAATTTCCCTACCACATAACCATAAATCACTTGACGTGTCGATCCTGAAATATCACTTGGAAAACCGGTAATATCTTGTTATCACAAAAAAATATGATTAAGCATTGACCACACACACAAAAAAGATTTGATTTGTATTTTTTTTCTTTAATTCTACACCAACTGTTATTCATTTCCAATCAAAAGTTAAAATATTAGTTCATGCCAAAAATTCACATTCTGTTTAAGAATAAGGATTAAGTTTTGTCGTTCATGCTCTAATGCTCATGATTTTACCATTATCAATTATTTTCATTTAATTAAATACACTGAAAATTCCAAGAGTTATAATCTTCAGAAGAGGAATTTTAGAAACTACACTTACATCTGGCATTTCCTATTGTTCACAAGTACTCGCTTATTGCTCCGAGGGATTTAAGAATACCGCGGTGAAAATTAACACTTCGTGGGGGAAAAATGTAAGGTCCCGAGTTGAGAGTTAGGTTGACCTTCTTTATGTTAAAATAAGATTTTTTTTTTTGTTAAGGACTATTTTTTTCAGGTTCGCTGCTGTCCGGTTTCAGCACATCTAACTATCCTCTTCAACTCTTATTTTGTTTCATCTTCTCTCTCAACTTACTGTTTCTATGCGCGCGGAATCCTGTACGGGAACACACTTTGTGCATAGATTCCACGTTCTCTTAACTCCATGCTCTACTTGATGTAATGTAAAAACAGGCGAGTCACTGAAATATAAAGTCGAATAAAGGAAAACTCCTTGTGTGGGCAGACAGAATGACAGCAGTTAAAGCGATGTAACATCGGGAGGCGATTCGTGAAAAAACGTTACGGATAAACAAAGCTCTCGGAGGCGACGTGCATTAATGGAAAACTGAATATCAAGACAATTTGAATCAACAGCGACAATGCATCGAGCAAATGCAGAATTTCTTATGCCACACTGAAGATCAAAGAATCCATGCCTTAGAAATACGTCAGCTGTATATCGACCACCTAGCTCAAAAAATGGACGAAATAATGTAATAGGAAAATGTATCCTGAAGTGCAGTATTTGTTCAATTATTTCCGATATCACCCGGTTAACAACGCGCATTACCAGGCAATGGCATGCAAACAATGTTTCAGATCCTTTCAATTCCGGATGGACAGTAAAAAGTCTAAGCGCATGGATCACCCAAATGCAGTTCTCCTAGCGTTCAAAATTCGCGTGATCGATGTAGCTTAGTACCGCAATATCGGATAATTTTTATCGAGGAGCTATCTTACACAATTGAATTTGAGTCTGTTCCTATTTAATTTCATCTTGTACAATATAGTCTCTTTGCATTCTGAGTTCTCGTCACTGGGGTTTAAATTACCTAGTAACTCCAAACGAAAATTAATTTTTGCTTGTAGGGAAGAGACGTATGCCCTCCGTCCATCATTAAGCCTGCTTAGTCATTTGAAGTGTTCAATTTGAGAAAATAATTTCATACGACCATTGAGGCAAGCAAGAACCTTGCACGTCAAAACTGCACACAATGGGCACCAGATTGTTCTTCAAAAATCATGTAAAGTACCTTCTCCACACACCTCTACCCAATGTGATTGAACGAGGGACGCGCTAGATTTTATCACATTGCCTTGTTAATTTCCACAGCTGTTTGACTAACATGAACTTTATTCCGTAGATTGATTACCTGCATCTACGTATGAACTACTATCAAGAGATGAAAAATTAGAATAAAATATTCCTATCCATCAACGATTTTAAAATTTGCATATACATTTGAATGACCAACTATTTATAAAATTTTGTAAATGATGGTCCATTTGTAAGCATTTTCAAACACTGTAAAATCCACTTGATGCAGCTGTCAAATGCACGCACTCTTCCCAGGTAGTTTCTCTTCTTTGGCTTAGAATCCTTGCACTTCAAATGCTCTCTATCTTTACGCAATTAAACAGTTTTATTTGCAGTTGTAAATGACCCAAACGAAGCCAATGAAGTAGAGAAGCTTCTTTAGTTTAACTCTTTCGATACATGTGCCGATTAATCACGTTTTTGTTTCCATATTGTTTCGCTCTCGTGTTGCTACCGTGTTTGCTTTGTCGAGTTCGAAAAGGAACATCAAAGGAGTATGGCGAGTGTCGTCTTTTGTCTGATATCAGACGCTCGGATACGCTGCATTAGGCTTTGATGAACGCGCTTTGAAGGTGTTGTGCGCTTCAGGGAAATGATACTTTTGGATCAAACATTCTTGTGTGTCGGTGCCCGAAGTCTCACAATGGCGATCGTTTTTCGTACAGCTTTCAAACAGTTTCCATGAAGTTTTCAGTGTCTTCGTATCGAGGACGTGTTTTCAGAAATGAACTTAAAGTGCGGTTTTTCTTTCGAGCAGGCAACAAACAGATGGTCTTCCAATTCAATTCCTTCAGCACGCCAAGTAAAGAAAAACTTTACTTCGCTGGCAACAATCGAGTGCGTATAACTATTCGATAAGGAAAAATAATTTCTAATTATATCGCTGGAGTGAGTGTTGCCCAAAATTAATCGAATTATTGTAATATTTAGTATTAAATTGTTTGAGGACAAGGGCTCATTTTTAATTTAACCAAATGAAATGGCTACATCAGTTCTCGAACAAAGTGTTTTTAAGTTTATTTTTGTAGCTGTTTGGCCTGACTATTTGGATTAGCTTGAATATATTTTACCGACTCATTTCTTCAATGAATTTCGTTTTATTAATAATAGTTCAGTTTTCTGATTGAAAACAGGTTTTCCCTCGTCAGATCGGCGCTAAGCATTTAATTTGTAGTTAAATCTAATATTTGAAGTGACCAGGACATTTCTCCATCGACATTTCCTCGCACTGAATATCAGTTCAATGCGTACAGATCAGAAATGATATTCAGAATGTATACAGCTCAGTCGTTTTCTCAAGAATAGAGTTTGCACTGTTCAGATCAGCCCGAACAAGCGGCTGCGGAAGGACGAGCACAGCTTCACGCTCAACAACATCCGCCGCTCGGACGCCGGCCAGTACGCCTGCAAGCTGTACGACCCGCCTCTGCAAGTCCTCCATGTGCTCAGAGTCCAGTACCCCGCCATGGTAGGTGTCCATCGCAAGCGAATGTCACGTTAACCCTGTAACAACCAATTTTTTTTATCTTGAACCAAATATTACTGGGATTTAATTTTTTGGTCGTGAACCAAATACTACGGTAATTTATTTTTATCTTGAATCAAATATTACGGTAATTTCTCTTAAAAAATCATAAATAAAACCCAGTAAATGTGAACTTTTCATTGAAGCATTCAGAAAATAAGACCAATGAGAGTGATTTCCTAATGTCCTTCATATAGAGTTGATGTAGTGAAATGTTTAGGTTACGATTGTAACATCTTTTCAAAACCCTAAGCCGCATGGTTTTGATTCACTCGAATCATGTATTAATTGGTAAGATCGGTTCATTTAAACCTCGTATGTACAACTGGTGAGGTATCTATTATTAGAAATTTATGTGATGGTATCGGTCTGTCAGAATTTTTTCCGCTCAAATTGCATAGATTTTTAGAGTCATGATAGCAGAAGTGGTAGTCAGTAGTAATGGAATTTTTTATAGGGTGGATTGTTATCTGATAGTGAAGGTCTCTCAAAACATAAAAAGGGATTCCTCATTGGTTGTTGATTATTAAAGTCCTGTATGAAGCAACAGTTGTTTTAGAGTCTTGTGCTCTATGATGACATAGCTTTAACAGCGTGTAACCACCAGGAATGTCTCAGAATTTGACCCCTTGACACGAAAATATTTTTTATTGAGCCCTACTTCTCTGGAGGTTTCATCATCATAGCTATATTCATTTCCTCCTTTTTTTGATTATGTTGAGGGATTTGTCGTATAAAGTTTTCCTTTTAGCGACCTAATCCGAGTTTGGACATCGTGGTCGCCGTAATTGTGTGGTAATACTAGCTTACGTTCAAATGTGAATGGTTGTTCAATAAGCTTAGCGCTCTTTTGTGTTCCTTATAATATAACAATTTTCCTGAAATAATCTAATCCATACTCAACATGGGCCGATTTATATGCTGCTCTCAGGGAAGCAAAAGACGACACAATTAATGATAAACAATGATACTCGTACAATTCAATTCGTATTTTGAATTGAAAACTATTTAATCATTTTTCTTAACATTTTGATTTTCCCAAATATTACAGGTTTTTCTACATAAAGCGTTGGTACATAAAGAAAATACCTCGTATACATTCAAATCATCAGTTTCTACTGCCATTAAATCCATTTAGAATGCTTCGAAGACATTCTGCGCTGTAGAACATCGTAAAACCAATTTTTTTAATTTTTTATCATCATGCCACTTTAAGCGCATTTAATAACTGTTCCTCAGTAAAGTTAGATTTCAATTCACTATAGAACAATAAGAGCACTTGCATAAAAATAAGAAAAGCGTTTTGTTCACAGGAAACCATAGGTGCTTTGTTGTTCTGCCTCTGGGTAACTGAGCTTAGTCCTTGCGAAAAGAAAAGAAAATTAGAAGGAAGGCATGAAAACTGAGGTAAGCAAAGCGGTCATCAAAGATATAAGTCCTGAAAACTTTTCTGTAGCTGAGGTGACTCTACACACCGGTATCCATGGCCTAGGTTCGACGAACCTGACTAAACCAAACAAAATAATTTAATGGCCTGTTTTTTTAATGCCAGATGAAATGAGATGCAGAATTTTTCAATAAATCAATCCAGGAATAAATTTTGAAAAACTAATGGAATTAGTTGAATCAGATATGTTGTGGTTTTAGTTCTGAAATATCGGCGTGAACGAGAATTGAATGAATACCAGTGATTGCGTCCGTAAAGAAGGGAAGGAAAAATATTAGAAGTTAATTTTCGAGTGAGTGAATAAATAAATAAGGGAAAATACTATTGAATAAGTTATTCAATCAGAATAACTGTGATACGTTAAATGTGTCCTTGAATGGCTTAATAAATTTGTGCCAAAAGTCAGCAAGAAACTATTTCAAGTCCTGAATGAAATTTTGGAATAGGTATGTGAATATTACCTGGATATGGAGTCGTAACGATGAAAATAACGCAGATGAAGTAGGGTAATCAGCCGTTCATTATGTCTTGTATAAAGTCCTGGAATATTTCCTTCAAAGAAAGGCGAAAAATAGATTGCGAAAAAAACATGGAGGAAGAAAAAAGCAAAGGAGGGCATGGAAGACGCAAGTCCTGCTACTTTTATTTGATAACTCTTCGCCAATGACATTTAATTTCAATTTACCATGTAGCAATAACAGCAATCACACAGAAGTTTAAAAAAGGGTCGCCAAGATAAAGTCTTGGGTTACGTCTTGAACGATGTTCTGAAATACGCTTTTGAATGTGCCCCGGGTAAAATCGTAGAATACATCTAATAAAGTCACGGATGGAGTTTCTTGGAGTTCTGGGACAATTTCTTGATAATCTCTTTAACGACTGTGTACAATAAGTTTTCGAATATGTTCTAGATGGAGTCATGAAATAAGTTTTAACGTGAGTCCAGGATGAGATCCCCTCACGGAATACAACTATTTTATCTATGGGAGTTAGCGCTTTCAGAGGGAAAATGTGTGGTCCTGAACTGAGAATTAGGTAGGCGATTTTTTTCGTGGCAATAAAATATTTTGTTTTGTTTTGTTAAGGACGATCTTTTTTTCGATTCACTGCTATCATGTTTTTCAGCACCTCTGATTTACTTCTTCTACTTCTATGTTGTTTCAAAGTCTTCCACCTTAATCGACTGTTTTTATATGCGCACGGGATCTCATGCGGAAACTCACCTTGTGCATAGATTACGCGTTCCCTTAAGTTCATATTGAATGGAACCTTCATCTTTCCTCTCTTTGAACATTTTTCTTGTGGTAAGAAAGGCTAAAACTAATTTATAATCAATCAATCCCAGGTGAGGCTTAGGAATAAAGTCTGAATTAAGTTGTGGACGAATTCGTGGAAGAACTCCATCAATGTTTCTTAATCGTAGTTGTGGAATTTTTCCCCTGTTTTTTGAAGCATTTTTTGCATTCGCTCACACTGTGAGTGAGAGCTCGGTTGTTGTGCTAACTTAGCGTCCTAGTCATCATGAACCAAAGTCATGCCGTGAACTATATTTTCCTCTGACGTACAACAGAACCAACGGTCAGCCTCAAGGGGCTCTTACTTGGATTCAATAAGCAAGTCATCCATCTTCATTCCGAACGCTCAAGTCACGCTTATAAGCACGATTTTTCGCACTTTTTTATTGTCCAGTATACGCGTTTTTATAAATAGTAATGAATAATTTTAATTAATTATTTTTTACGGGGCTTCCGTGGTTAATCGTGTTCTTTATTCAGCGTTGAGCACCCACGTGCGTCATGATTGTGTTGGGGTGTAGGTAGGATATTACATTTTAGTCAGTGCACTTAGTGGACAAGCATCAGAATTTGTTTTCTCACCTCATGGTTTTCAAATTATTCCTCTTCATCCTCAGCTATTCCATAATTTACATTCATTTAAGCGTTCCTGATTGAATTCTTTATTCTGAGCTTTATCATTAATCTTCTCGTCAGCTTTCCTTATTATATTGTCCATTTTGAACTCAATTATTTATTTACACTTCAGACATCTGGCTTAAATTTTTCGCTTTGATTCCACCACTTATTTTCACGTCAGGCTTCCTATTTTTTTCTCCCGAGTTCCATTATATATTTTCACCGTAAGCTTTCCGGTTGTATCCTGCCTTCTGAGCTCTTCCATTTACTGCCTTCGTTCTAAGTTTCCAGGTTATTTTATTCGTTCTGAACTCCTCGAAAATATTCTCAACTTGAGCTGATCGATTATGCTGGAAGTCATAAAAATGACAGTGGAGGCGGCATCCCGAAATTCTTCAAGAAAAAATTTTACAGAGTAAATTTTCAACTGTGATTCATTTCGCTCAAATGCGCATCAAAGAAGTTAAGTTTATCGCTTACCTGTTGGAAAACACAAAACAAAATATTGTACTATTTCGTGATGAGTTTTATGATCACGTCTTATATACAACGGGCTGGCCTGCTGGTTCAAAATGTTACTTATGTGGGTTCTGTTACATGAGCACGGCTGTCATATGATTAGATGTGGCCCTCACTTTACTGATGCCGTTTCTACAGCGGGCATGTACAAATAACTCAACATAATTTTGTTAAAGAAACATAATATGTGTAAGAACATAATATGATAATGAATCAATTTGGGTGTTTTAAATCGGTACCTCCTCGCCATTTTAGAATGATTTGCTGAAATTAACGAACCCTCAATTCAGCACCAGTAGCTACACAATAAAGAATCACAATAATGAATCCCCCCATAAAGAATCAAAATAAAGAACCACACAACACAGAATCACTATAAAGAATTATACAATAAAGAACCACACAATAGAAAATCACAATCAAGAACCACACAATGAAGAATCATAATAAATAATCATAACAAAGAACCGCACAATAATGAATCACAATAAAGAATCATAATAAAGAACCGCACAGTAATGAATCACAATAAAGAATCATGATAAAGAACCGTACAATAATGAATCACAATGAAGAATCTCACAATAAAGGATCACAATCCCCTGCCCAGATCCGGCGCATCAGCCCCGACAGGCAGCAGATAGAGAAGGGCCAGTCGGTCACCCTCCAGTGTGAAGCCGACGGCAACCCTGAGCCGGCGATCCACTGGAGCAAGCGCGGGGGTCGCCTGCCGTCTGGATCCCACTCCGAAGAGGTATCGTCCTCTTGACGCTTTTTTGAGGGTGTAAATGATGCTGGTGTTGGTGTGAAGTGTTATGGTAATCGTTCATGCAGATGGTGCATGCTTTGTGGGGTCCTTTTTCAGGGTGTAAATGATGCTGGTGTAGAATGAAAAAAATCGATTATCAGACATTCGGATGATAATTGTTCATGCATATGTTTCATCATTTGTGTGATCCTTTTGAGGATGCAAATGAAGCTAATTTTGGTGTGAAGTGCAATGGTAAACCTTCATAAAGATGGTGCATACTTTGTGGGGTCCTTTTTGAGGGTGTACATCAAACAAATGTTGGTATGGATTCATATGATAATCGCTTATGCAAATATTTCATCATTTGCGTGGTCGTTTTGAGGTTGTAAATCACATTAATGTTTGTGTAGACTATTATGGCAATCGTCAATGCGAATTTATCATAGCTTACGTAGTTCGGAAAGGGGTTTTTGAATTAATTAAAGTACGTGTCGGGACTGACGAAGTCATTGTTTTGTTTGTCATTGTTGTCTCAGATTTGCTTCTTAAATGAAATGGTATTTTTCATTGATTAAATTTATTCGTGTCATACTATAAATTGGACACATGAAAAGATCAAGTAGAGTATTGTCATTTATGAAGTTTCAAATGGATTGTTTGCACATGTTTTAGTTCTAGAAATACCTACTTACAATCTTTTGATAATTTTGTGATATGAAATAGGCTGTTGAAACACTAACGTTGTTCCCTGACTAGCTAAATAAGGAGGTCACTTCTGTGAATTTCCATTCATATTGATTTTTACCACGATGAAAAAAAAACTCGCAAAAAATGGCTCGGAAAATCGATTATTTAGACTCCAAATTTGTTTTTCGTTCAGAGGTACTGCAGGTGTTTTGCATTGTTTTGAAACTTTTATTTAAAAGAAATTATTTACTTCATTGGCAAACATTGAGAGTAGCTGAAGCACGCACTTGATGTGCCTATTTCAAATTGCATGTCTCTGTTTTTGAATTCCAGCTGAAGAACATACCCCAGCGTTCCTAACTTAGTGCCTGTTTCCCAATTTTCTACGATAATTGGAGAGGTTCTATTCATGCCCCTGCTATGATTATGAGATAAAAGTATGTGAAATTTTTCATAGAATATACAATTAGGCCTCAGTACTTCACCGCAATCAACATTTACAGGACTCGATATAAATTTAAAAAAAAACAGCGAATGTTAATCTTTATCAGGTTCAAACTCTTTGGCTTTCAACAACCCGTTTTTCAAAATCTAGCCTCTAGCATTTAAAGGGTAAAAGGGTAAAATGGATGGAAAATTGCGGCATAATCGGCATGCTAGTGAAGCTTACACGGTCACCAGGGCCTGAGCATCACACTGGAGAGCGTAGACAGACGGGAGGCTGGAACGTACGTCTGCACTGCCTCAAACGGAATCGGAGAGCCTTCGTACGCTGAGATGCACATCGAGGTCCAGTACCGGCCTGAGATCACCACCGAGGAGGTGAGGTGGAAGAGCTCTGCCTCCACAATTTCTTGTTACCCACCCAATAACTGTATTTACCAACCCATTAACTGTACAGGTGAGGTGAAGCAGTTATGTTTCCACAATTTCCGTTACTAACCCAGTAACTGTATATTTACCAACCCAATAACTGTATTGTTGAAATGCAGGAGCCATGCCTCTACAATTTCTTGTTACCAATCCAATGACTGTATAAGTGAGGTGGAGGAAATCTACCTCCATAATATCTCGTTTTCAGTCCAGTAACTGTATAAGTGAGGTGGAGGGGCTCTACCTCCTTAATATCTTGTGACCAACCCCAATAACTGTATAGATGAGGCGGAGGAGGTTTGCCTCCACAATTTATTTTTACCAACCCAACAACCGTATGGGTGAGGTGGAGGGGCTCTACCTCCACAATATTTTGTTATCCACCCGAATAATCTACGTAGGTTAGGCAAAGGTCGGTCTCCACAATATATTTTATAGACTCAAATAACAGCAGCGGTAAATTACGCTGTGGCAAACGTCAACCACAACTGCTATACTTATGAAATAATCACTATTCTATAGAAGTATGTATTTAATTATTACCCATCATTATGTACTTTTTGTGGAATTGTTCATGGTCATTTATTTCATCTCATTATTTCATTTTTGATAATCATTGCTTTTCTTTTCACGCCGCATTTATTCGCTATGATGCTGTAATGAGCTTAACTAATTTTATTAAGAACATCTTAACATTGAGAGATAGATCTTTATGTTGTAAGTGCAAGTATAATAAATAACTTCACTCTTGCAAATTTTGATTTTTTACTTTGAGAACATGATAATGAGCACCACAAATATTTCATACTATATTGTTTCCACAATGCCGTAACACAATTATTGTACTAAACTATTAAATTACTTCTTTTTGATATTACTTCATGCAAAATCATTGTTCTTTTCTGCATACCCTTGGAAGACAATATATTCAAACGTTGCTTTTTATTCCAGAGGATTTCTGTCTATAACTCGCATAAAATGAAACTACGTCAATTAATTTACTCAAACAATCTTCAATACATAGATTAAAACTGACAGCGAATGTTAAAATTGTGGCACACCTGATGAAATGCTGAAAATATGAAATTATTCTTCTTATGCATTCTAGGTTCTGGTATAAGTGTCAAATTTTGTATATCATTTATCTGACACTTTTTCTAAATCTCCAACATTACGGGGCCAAGGCCTGCACTGGATGCCAGTAAATCAACCAAAATGTTTACAAATGAGTGCTAGATTAATCCCACAACGAGGTTAATTGTTTTTTTTCATGAGTTACCGATCTCGAGGGGCCGATAACTCTTACTCTTCGTTCTTCAGAATTCGCATATGATTTTGTGCATGGGCCTCCTCGTGAAAAGTTTCTAATTTTTCTTAATCAAAGTGGAATATTGCAGTTTACAAGGCTCCTGATAGCTTCTTCGCGTGCTGACGTGAGAAAATTGTGGTATTCTTGATTGAGGGCTGCTTTCAATTGATCCTTCGCAATTATCTTCTGCTGTAGTTTACGAAATGGTAAATTTTTCTTGAAATCATGTGTTAACGTTAACGTTCAGCCTGATGATGATGTTCGTACATCAAAACGTTGTTTTTTATGAATAGACAGTGATATCAAATTTTGTGGTGGGTGTTTTGGTACAGATGAGAAGTAATTTTCTTCGTCTGTTAACGCGTGATGAACTGGAAAAAATTCGTAAGGTCGAGAAATTGGAAAAGAAACTATGTAGGTGAGCATTAGCCGTTTTGTTTAATGAAGTGTGCTTGCGAGAAGGTTTTCTTCCTGCCTACGCTGATGTTCGCCTGTATGACGGAGAAGCAAGACACTCAACGTTAACCCACGATTTCAGGAAAAATTTACTATTTTGTAAACTACAGCAGAAGAAAATTGCGATGAATGAATTGGAAGCTTCTATAGCTGTAAAATGTAATCTCAACCAAAACATGCATATGTTTACCTTGTTTGTTCTCAGGTGCATCAATTGCAGGCTGAAAATACAAAAGAAACTATTGTAGTCACTTTGATGAAAAAATGAGAGCAAGTGTTTCTTATGTATTTTTAGCCTGAAGATGTGTGAAAGAACAAAACGTTCCCTTTTATTGTCTGACAGGTTTAGAATTTCAACAACTAAGTGTTATAGTAAGAATGACAAGTGATTATCTTTGCATTTTAGCACGTGAAGACCTCAAAAAATTTCGCAAAGTTGAAAAGTTGGAAAACAGTGTCATTAATGTTACTTGAGCTTCCGAAACTCAAGCGCCACGTCTTCTTTCAATCGTTCGACAGTCGATCTTACACACTGGAGACGGCGACGATGCGAAGCTGGTCTGCATTGTGCACGGCCACCCCCAACCTACCGTCCACTGGAGAAGAGGTAACCACCTCGTGGACTCCGACAAGCACCTCATGACCCACAACGGCGACCACAGGTACAGCCTCATCATCCGTAATGTCAAGAAGGAAGACTTTGGCGACTACACCTGCAGCGCCAAGAACCAACAGGGATCGACCGAGAGAAAAGTCGTCCTCACAGGTGAGTCAAACTGTTGTGAGCTTAGCACCAGTCAGTTACGATTATAGGTATGTTAAATGTGGTAGTTTTTTAAAGCCTGACCTGCAATGTATACAGGCGGCTAATTTGCGCTGCGTAAAATCATAGTTGATAATTGCACAAGGTGTGTTAAATTTTGCTCTTAAAAAGCTAATGAGCTTGCAATTAATCCTTAAAGGTGAGTCAGGCTTCACCGTCATTAGGGATAAAGCATGTACTGCTCTTGAGATGTGTTATGTCATTCATACCATAGATTACCAAGTTTTTGAGAATAGGTCACATATTCCAGGAGCTAAAGTAGTTGATGTATCCACTTAGTAAACATAGAAGTCTCTAGGTAACATTTGATTTATGACATTAAAACCATCGAAAAGGTTACGACACAAGCAAAACTACGATCGATGGAACCGTCAATAGTTTTTAAACATTAAATGCTAACATACGGAGATTTTCAGTACAATAGAAAGCCAACGATGTTATCGTATGAACCATCAAATTAGAAAAATCCATCAGGGCAATGCTGGCTTTTTTTTTAATTTAGAACGAAATTTGAGGGAATTCGAAGTCTATTTATTAAAATCCCCACCTGATCTAAACGTTCGTACGATAATTTTGGCGCGTAAATTAGATTGTGCATGATTTCCTTAGGTCAGCCCCACGAGCCCCCCCGTTTCGCAATTTAAACGCAATCGCTTTTTTAAATCTCGTTTCATGGTCAAGCTCTACTGACAAAGCATTTTTTGAGAAAAAAATTTCCATGTATTTATTGTCTTTTCACGAGCCCCTTTTCCTTTCTCCCCTTCTTTTTTCCCTCCTTTTCCCTTTTTCCATCTTTCCTCATTTTGTCTTTTTTATCCCCTTTTCTCCTTCTGTTTTCTCTGACCTCTGTGTGTCTGCTTTGTTCCGTAGTCCCCTTTTGTTTATTTGTTTTTCTACAAACGTGTAGAGAAAATGCAAAAAACTTTGAAAGATTGCGTATTAGATTTTAGTTCATACAAATAACTAAATTAATTGAGACGCAATGGGGAATTGCTGTATTCTCATTGCTGCAAGTGAAAAACACATGTCTACCAAAGTTATCTCGTCCCACCAATAATTGAAAATTCATGATAAATTCACGCACTCAAAACTGCAAATCAAGTTACATTTCTATTACATTTCTAATGTTCAAACTTATGTTCTATTTAGGTACGGTGTGGAATTAAGTGCCGTGAGTGAAAGAAAAATGACCTGTCCTAGAAAGGAAAACTTGGAAAAGGAAAATTTTGACAACCGCGTATGTTCTCGCTAGAAATGCATGAAGCGTTTTATCTCAATCAAGAGCGATTACTTTTCCTGTTCCATCAACAATGTTTGGTGCCTATTTCATATCCAAACAGTCATCAGAACAAATTTCTTCTCACATATTAACAAATTGCTAAAATTCTTCCCACGCTGCATTTGAGCTTGTGCTGGCACTTAGAAGGCATAATGAATCTTCTATTGAGCTATTTACTTCTATTGAGCTATTTACTTCTATTGAGCTATTACTTCTATTGAGCTATTTACTTCTATTGAGTTATTTACTTCTATTGAGTTATTTGCTTCTATTGAGCTATTTGCTTCTATTGAGCTATTTGCTTCTATTGAGTTATTTACTTCTATTGAGCTATTTACTTCTATTGAGCTATTACTTCTATTGAGCTATTACTTCTATTGAGCTATTTACTTCTATTGAGTTATTTACTTCTATTGAGCTATTTACTTCTATTGAGCTATTTACTTCTATTGAGCTATTTACTTCTATTGAGCTATTTACTTCTATTGAGCTATTTACTTCTATTGAGCTACTTACTTCTTTGAGCTATTTACTTCTATTGAGCTACTTACTTCTTTGAGCTATTTACTTCTATTGAGCTAATTACTTCTATTGAGCATTTGAAATAAAGTTTTTATTCGTCTTTGCTTTATATTTTGACCCTTGATCTTCGGTAAAGAACTCATTTCAATTCCAAACTTTATTTTCACAACTTTTTATCTCTACTCTTCAGTAGCCAATTACCGACCCATTTTTAAGGCTATTATCTTTAGCCTCACAACCTGTTGAGAAATTTACATATACCTCGTCTTGTTTAGTTGTGGAATATCTACATTTCAAATGGACGCAAAATATTCTTTGATGGAAAATGAAATGAACACAGACGTTCAAAACATTTAAACTCTACATATTTTACGCTAGTAGATTTTGGCATTTACTAAGCATTAGCGCCCACGGTTTCTCCAAACGTTTCTTCCAAAGTCAATATTGAAAGTAATCAATTGCCACATGAAAATAAATCCTTTTCATTTGGATTAATATTTTTCTCATTGTCATTTTATTACAGCCGCAATTGTATTACAAGCCGAAAGGCAGGTAAGCTAAAAAATCATTTTTTTGACATTTGTTTAAAATTCAATTCCTGTGAAACACGCGAGAAAAATTCTTGATGACGAAAACATTTAAAAAAAGTTACAACGGGCACTACAATATTCAGTTAAATTTCTATTCAATATCTCAAGACCAATAGATATGTATGAGGATTATGAAACGTCATGTGATGTCTTTGTATACGTCACTCAGATCAATTTCCTGATGTTTAGCATTCCGAGTGAATCTTGATCTCTTTAAATGAATTAATTAAAAAGCGCGGCATTGATCAGGATGTTTTAAATTACAGGATACGGACAAGAAATACGCTTGAATAAGTGGGAACGCTTAAATTTATATGCCCTGCTCCTCTGGGGAGAAAATATATTCATAGCATTTCAGCGAAGTTCGGAGGAGTAGAATACAGCAGATGGTAATTTTGTAGACATGAGCGCTCTAATGGGGAAATACGTTAGATGAAACAATGGGATAGTCGTAGATCATTATTTTTAGCAATCACCAACCAAACGCTTCAGTTGAATACGAAAAATGAATACTCAAATACATCATTAGATCGAACACCAACTAGCGTGATGAAAAACTTCATTAGGTGCAAGTTTTGTAATGATTAAAGTTGTAGAATTTCTCGATAGTTTCTGACTTGAAACCGGAAAATACTTCGATAAAATGACCGTACAGGATAAAAATAATGTAAAATAACCTAAGATGATATATAACTGATGAACTGAAATTTATAACTGATATAAGCCTCATTCACTTGCGTAGACTGGAATTCGATAACTATGTTTTAAGACTCGTGAAATCCCGGAATTAAGCAGCCGTTGCGAAAGATAAGAAATAATATGCATGTAGACAATGACTTTCACTAGCGATTTAAGCATTAAGTTGAACAGAGGGATACAGAAAATGAATTGCCTGCCTTTACTGCCTGAATTGTAATGATTGTTGTTTGGTTTCTGATACTCTTTATTTTTCGATCTAAGTTGATCTACTGTAAGAGGATCGTGAATTTCCATTCAGCCTGCGGGCTTCTAACCGGGATAAAAAATATTTCACTACAAAATAGTCAAAACAACATATTTAAAGTGGGAGAATTTACTTAACTAACAGGATGTTTATAAGAATGTTTTCATACGGAAACTAATTCCGTGTGAAGTATTTACATTTGTTTATGGGATTGTAAATAAAAGTGCCAAGATACACGTCTTAAATCTCATTATTTATTTAGGAAAGTCATTGAATAAAAATTTTTTCTGAACGTTTCGACCTCCAGGGTCATTATCAACCTGAAAACAAGTAGAAAAAACTAGTCA
>JACJUY010004069.1:0-13507 GCA_014220935.1 Platorchestia sp. MABIK | reverse complement strand
GATTTGAACAACGATTTGGTTAGGCCAATGACGGAATCTACACTAGTAAATAAATAATCTAAGCAAATGTCAATAGTTTCATGTAGCGGTATGTTGGTAAAAAGACTTTCTACATCAAAAGAAACCATAAACATTATAACATTATTAACATTATTAACATTTTAACATTTTTAAAATTCGAATATGCAGAAAGCCAACCACTTATATATATTTATAGGATTGATATTAGTTTTAAAATATGTAATGGCGTTCAAAAAGTTTTAGGAGACAATTTGAAATGAATAATAACTATTGAACTGAACAAGCGTTGTTATACTATTGTATTCTGCGGATTCACTGCAATCTCATTCTGGAAAACCCCCATAAACTGCATCAAGATTTTCAACGGATGAAGCTAATCCAAAAATATTTTCTTTCTTCTCGTTAGCCTTTCAATAAAGTTCCTATATATTCAAGTATGGTAACGTTTCAACACCATAACTTTTATACTTTCTGAGAATAAATCTGAATGATCCTATTTTCTTAGGCCTCCCCAACAAGCCAAAATTGACGAGCAGCCCCGCTGGTGGGGAAGAGCAGACCTACACCCTCACGTGGGAAACCGAAAGTTTCTCTCCAATTCTCCAGTACAGAGTCAAGTACCGCAAGCTCGTGGTGAGTAATGCCTCAAACATAGACACAAAATTGTTGTCTTTTTTCTATAAGGAATGTCATGGAAACTTTGCATCATCTCTCTGTAACATCATATGGACATCGATCGACGTTGCATAGACATAGATGTTTCTTAAAGTTTCACGGTCAGCTCAATTCTATGATAAATTTCGCTCCGTAGAAGTATATCTACTGTGACTGTATCTTTTCTTCATTATTCATGTGTTATTCGCACGATGTTTCTGAACGTTTGTTGCTATTCTCCAAAACTTACACTAATTTTGCTTTTCACATAAACAACATGAAGTGAAATTTTGAGACAAGTACTTTCATTATTTCATGAATCGAAATCGGAATCAAATTCGATCACTATCGCAAAATTTCACAGTGAAATAATGGGCTGCACTCGTATGGCTCTAGAAGTCTACGCTTTCAGTAGCCTTCGCTCAGCACACTTATCAAATTTAACGTATTTTACTCCGTATTTGGGGATTTCGATTCTATTTTTTTAATAGAAGAGACACTCGGATAGATACGATTTCGAAATCTGTGCCAAGTCTTTCGAATTTTTATTAGCTGCAGATCATTTACGATTTTCCTATCTAACCCTGCAATTATTGAAAAAAACGTCCTCCGATTTTCATTTACTTTGGATTTTTTCACCGCTATTCCTCACTCACATTATTCAAAGAGCTTGCATCTTCCATTTTCAGGCATGGGGATAACAGAATATTCGGAGTTATTGCCTGATGGTTTGAAGCAAATTCTTCAAAATGCGTACAAAACCAAAATAGAAACTACAAATTTGGCTTAAATCTCTTCGCATTTGAATAGTGTTGTAAATAGAGTCTAACAAGATTTTCAACGACTCATTGGCCTTTAAATTACTCAACCACGAATTGACATCCTTTCCCAAGACCATTGGAGCTCGTGCGCCAGTTTCGAGCTACGAAATGAAGAAAAATGATTCTAACTTTTTTGTGCCAAAATTCCTTTAACTTTAGACGGCAAGGGAGTTACGAGGATATTATCGTAAAAACTTTCGCGCCAAACCGGACCAGCGTTACCTTATCGCAGCAATTGGACCACAGCAGATTGTTTTTTCACTCATATCACCAGTGTGTTATGTTACTCAATTCTGTAAGAAACGCTGCTCGTTTTCCAGTCATCGTTTGAGAAGCTATGTACGTCCATGATCAGTGAATCTACGGTCTTGAAGCCAACTTTAAGCTGAGCGTCAGCATATCAGTTGTCAGTAGAGCATATAATTGATCCAATGTGCTACAAATACTGCAACCTAAAAGAACTCTGTAGAAATCTTGGCTCTCAACGCTGAAAAAACGGAGTTAAATTTTTGGTGTGATCGAGTGCAACTTATGATCAGAAGACTCTGCTGCAATAAGCTAACGCGAGTAATAACGTATATGTAGCTGTAAAATTTTACAGAAAGTATTAGGTACGATCGTTGGATCTATATGAATAACACGCCTCAGCGCTATGTGCAGATTAATAGAACGTAGACATGTCTACGGGATTGTCCCGAAGATTTCGCACAAATATCGCATTGACGTGCAAATTCTTGGCTTTATCTGATTGTAGCTGTGTATTGAAAATACCAAGTTCCTGATCCTTAGCGTTATGAAAATTGAGCAGCTTCAATACGACCTGGAAGTGATTCACATGCACTGCTGAGGAGCTGTATAGATTTACCAGCTTGAGATCATTTTTGATGAGTTTGATTTTGCTATCAGTGTACATTGTGCATGTTGAAAAACAAAATTCCTTCATCTGTACTACGAGTTACTATTTATGAGAGTCATCACTTCTAACACGAGAGAGCAGCATTGGAACTTGTTAAAGCCATTGCTCAACTCTGGATGAATTATGCATCAAACAGATTCGAAGTGATTTTGAAGCAGGTAAAACTACTACTAATTTACAAGAACAATAAAGCTTAGCTAGTTAAATGCGGGGACTGGATTAACGTCACTTCAGAAACGATGGATTTATTCATTTATTTGTGTCACGAGTTCATTTATTTACTTTTCATGACGATTCAAGACAATAACTCAAACTGCGCTTCGCAAATGCCATAAACATTGCCTGAATTCTCCGGATGATCATCATGTCAAAATAACTTTGTTTTTCATAATGAAATAAAAACACGGAAGGCCATTTAAACTCACACGGTTCCTTGACCAATGTGATGATGTTTTTTGTAACAAGATTAGGAAACTAATTTTGCATTTCAGCGGAAAATTGTACACGATGGCACGATGTGAGAGTAATTATTGTTGTAAAAGAATTGTGGCCTCAAGCTACTGATGCATCTATGTTGTTTTCCGACTTCATCCAAATCATGAATTTTCCTCTACAGCGTAGTCAAACCCCGGCTTTAAATATTCAGCAACATTTTTGCTCAGCGACACCGCGTAGACTATCACGAACGGATTAACTTACTTAGTAGGTGCCACGTAAATATGATATTTGAACCAATTAATCCTATAAATCCTATAATAATCCAATGTAAGCAGCTGTATACATGTTTTGAATCCTCACTGCTTTCAAAGTTTCTTGTTTCGTTTCTCGGAACTCGAATTAGAGTTTGAATTCATTTTCATTTTGTCTGCAGTGCAAAAGTTAGAACAGGGCTTTACTCGTTTCGAGACTGATGAGAAACTTTTTCAGAGACAAAATGAAAAATAAACGATGGTTTGAATATGCATTCAATTAATGAGAGATGCAATTTTACTCTGCAAATTTTTGAAGCATTTGAAGCGTTTTTGAAAATGAATTGCCTTCATCATCTTTCAAAATAAGAATTTTTTTGTCAATTTACCCACTTCATTTATTTTGGCTATTATGACACCCATGAGATAAATGTATACTTTGATGTGTCAAGTTAAACTCGATACGCAATAAACAGTAAATGCATATTTTTCAAAGCTCTTTCCATAATTGTTGAACATTTTTCAACTCAACACATATTTCGTAGGCACTTCAAATTTCTATTAAACTAATTTCGGATCCCAACTGAACAAATATTTCACAGGCGCTTCAAACTTCAGGTAGTCTTATTTTGCATCCACATTGACATCAAAATCCCATTTTAATTATACTGAACATTTGGGTGGCAGCGCGGCGGCGGCAACAACCAGGACCCGTGGAACGACTCCCTGTTCTCGGTGTCGCATCGGCCTCGGCACAACCAGCCTCGCTCCAGCGATCGCATCAAGGTTATGGCTCATGCCATTCGCAATCTCGAACCGGCCACCGACTACCAGGCTTCGGTATCCGTTGAAAATGAGTTTGGGTGGTCAAAGGCTTCTGAGACCTTCCAGTTCCACACTCGTAAAGGTGAGGTAGCTAAGGGATTAACTAACAGGAAGTGTTCTGATATTGAAGGTAGTTGAAAGCGAGTTTATTTGAAAAATTGATCGAATATATAATCAGCGACAGCTGGGAAATCATTCCTAGAGTTAATGATGTAAAAATCAACACGCAACACTCAATTAGACCTAAATCTGTTATCTGCAAGCATAGTTTAGGCATTGTTTTTTCCGATGAATTCGATCTTCGAGACACCAGATTGAATGACGGTGGTCCTTTCCAAAGTTGATTTACGAGTGAACTTCAATAATAATTAAGAAATTTACTGTCGCGAAGGAGTAACAAAATTCAATTTTCTTGAAGAGAACAGTTTTTTACTATTTTATGTCACACAATCAACAACGTCTCCTGCGTACAAATTGGGGTTTCGCTTCACGGAAGTAATTTAACCGCAAAGTGACCACAGCAATTTCATTCCTAGCTCTATACACTGTCCTCTGAACACGGTTCATTGTCTGATGCGTGTTTTTTGCGTCTCCTTGCAGAGGTAGCGGACGGCCAATCAGCGAATGCAGCGTCATGCATAATCCCCTCGTTGACAGAGCTTTGCATTGCTGCTTTGGCAATGATTTTTTACGAGGCCATCGTTTGAACTGCGTCTTACGTGTTCCCAAGACTCCATCGAAGAGTTGGACTTCAAATACGTGGGTATTTGCAGGAATGTTGTACCTTAGGGGAAAATAACTCGATTGCGAGATCCCTCTGCCTCTACGCGCGTCCCTGTAACTGAGTTGGGAGTGTCACAGCCTGGTCAATGAAAGGCAACTGTCTGATTATTTCCTTACTTTACAGGGAAATAGCTACTAAAATCTCTGAATTGAAATTTCTGAATGATGTAAATGTAGGAACTTTCAAACATTTTTATTTTCGGTCAAAAGAGAACTTTTCGATACTGTAATCCATGCTGTTATCATTATTATGACTGATAGCTTAGGATTTATTAATGTAAATTTTCATTTATTGTCACAGCTAATTTGAAAAAATGGTCCCACTCTGCGTACGATACAATACCACATCAAATCATCAAGGTGTAGGAAACAAAATATGCATCTCTGTATTTACTATGGAGCGAACCATTTCTTAATTTTTTTCAACATTCAAACATAAACAATTTACAATTTTTTAGCTATACTTTTTGTCAGATAACAGTAATGAAAATAGTTTGCATTGTCTATGTGCCTGTGTCATATTATTTGCGTGTGCCTGTGTCCAATTATTTGCGTGTTATTTTAATGTGGCGATAAATGGTGCATGTAAATAGTAACATGTAAATATCGATAAGTTTTGGCATAATTTATCGTTTCATTTATTACATGTACATTGCTGTGTGTCTTAGTGACTTCCTGTTTTTTTTACTCAAAATATTCGCTAGTTTTCTCACTATTCAAAATTGACTGCCAGATTACTTTCGAGCTTGCCTTTATAGTTCTGTAACTTTTCTGAGTACGTATTGTAGTCTTATTGGTAAGAAGAGGTAGCATATCATGATTTTGAAAGCTTCTTTCAGATTTTCGCTCTGTAAGTTCTCTTTGCGTTTATTTTGCAAATCGCAATTGAGAACAAAGTTGTCACCTTTGTAAACGAGGCATTTCTCATCAGTCTCGCTTCTATTATTCATATAGATGTAGATTTAGTGTGGAATATTTTACACTTTCGCTAAAAATTACACGCACACACCAGGCTTCATGTACAGAAATCATTTAAATTTTGACGTACCTCTCCAAAAAATTATGCTCGTTCTCACACTAGCATTTCAAGCTTATTAGGTGAAAAACTATTTTTATCAAGCAATTTTTTACCAATCTACTGTAGCCGTAAGATGCCGTAGCCTGTGAGAAGCTCTATGCCTTCATTGCTGTCACAACGTCTTGTATTGAAAGTTGTCCCGGGCTGGGTTATTATTGTCTTATGATGTGAAGGATAGTATTACTTCTATTCTTTCAAGTTGTGGTTACCATCAAGTAGAGGGTGTCAAATACTCTCACGTGGTCAATTTCCACGTTCAAGTGATGATTATCAACTTTCAGGAGCTGATTAGCCGCTTTCGCGTGATGATAATATTCAGTTGGTAATTATTAGGTGTCGGCTGGTGATTATTATCTACTTTCACGTGTACTTTTATGCTTTTATGTGTGAATGTGTACCTATAATAATATCGATCGTGTGTAAATCCGTGGAAATATGTCCTCTTACTCTTTTCGTTCTTGACTCAAATTTTCTGTTAATTGAGTTTTTGCTGGTGAAAAAATTGCTTCTGTAACTGAGCAGTTTGAAAAACACAGAAAATATTTTATTACAGACATGGTGAAGCTGCAAGATAAATTAAAGTAATCAAATAATGAGGTCACTATTTTTTTGTTCATCGGATGGTTTTTTCCCACAAAAGCGATAAAAATGACTGTTTAGTTCACAAGAATTCGCGTCTGCTTCATCCATGGGCTTTAGCTTCGGTGCGGATCTGGGGGCTGCACGTAGTGCACTATTCTTCTGAGCGTGTGATTTAAAATAAGGTAAGGGAAACGAGGCCGTCAGCTGACTATGGCACCATGTGAATGTTTGGCTTAGAAAGCCCAGACCTGAATTCAAAACTAATTCCGTCTCAGCTCCTTCAATTTACAAAAATTCTCGTTGATGAAGGACATCGCAAACGCCTTCCTATTAAAAGAATCACAGACTATAATCTCACTTTATGACCTTCACTTCGCAGCACGAATTAATTTTCGGGATTCGTAGGCAGAAGTGAAACATTTTCCCAACTTGGAAACGCACTCGCCCAGTTCGTAGCTACTTCACCATTTGAGCGCAGGCGGCGGCGTTCAACACACCGTGACCTACCAGTCGTAGCAGTCGGTTGACAAGAGAACTTTGCATACTACTTAGCCCTGAGCTCCTAAACTCTCCAACTTGATACTTAACGAGGTTCTCGATGGTCCAAGATGCATGAAGGAGGGTCATTGCGCTTAGGAGAATGACCTTTAGATCTTTGCTACACAGCGAGCACTTGACGATAAGCACCGTGACCTCGTCCGAGTTGGGTCTTTATGCTAATTTTCAATTTCATTTAAACGTCCGTAAGCTTTCACGTATATAAGATCTGCTTCTACGAAGAATAATTTACCCTTACTCTGGCCTGGAGTTTGTAAGTTATTAATACATAATAAGCGGGTGTATGGATCAATGAGACAGTGAATTGATACATTGTGTGTTACAGCTCTTTCCTTTGGTTAGCAAAACATGCATTGGTAATTGGGAGCTCTGTGTGAGTATTCTAAAAATATTTTACTTGTATTTTTAATTTATTGATATGAGTATTTAGAGTATGAAAATATCTACGTTAGAATGTTCAATTTCGTTTTTATGTCTCAAATGAGCGGAAAACTCTACGAAAACGTCGATGTAATAAAAAATGCTGATTTTTCAGACATTGGTGTACTCGGATTTCAGCTTCAATCAATTTGTTGCGATATTTTTTAATCCAAAATGGCCTTAATGGTACAAGCTGCACAAATGGAAAAAATTCTTTTATGTAAACCACACTTTTTAAAATAAATAAAAATTTCTTCCAAAAGAGGTGATGTATCGAAAAAGTGGTTCTGTTATCCAATCCCCCATTCCACTACTTTTCAGTGAACTCGTACAATGCATTCCAAAATGTATTTTCGTGAATATTGATATATGTCTACCAATTTAAATTTCATTCATGTAATAAATTCGAAGTTAATCGAATAACGATAGACAACATTCAAAAACATTTAACTTTTCCAATTAAATGTATTTGAATGTGCGCTTTTTCTCTGTGGTCATTTATGTACAAAAAGCCCAGTACGACGGTTTTCATCGCACGTGCGCCTGCATAGAATATTTAAAGACTGGCACTTGCTCTTCGTTTTGATAATATTAATAAAGACTAAGTCTGCTGGATTCCACTTCATTTTCGTACTGATGATTTTTGTTAAAAATTAATTTTCGATCTCGAGAATCACAAGATAACTTATTAACAAGATTCTTCTGTTTGAATTAGCTATTCAAGGCCGAAATTGATGTTAAAATAATTATTATCTTTTTTAAAATTCAAATAAAAAGAAGGAAATAAAGTTTTATTGGAATTTCGATTGAAACAGCATCAAAAGCGCTGTTCCTTCGCAATAAATGTATTTTTATTTTCATCTTGAGTTACAGCATTCCGACGTCACTGTACGACATTGAACTGCAAACAATTTTGCATCATCTTGTAATGTTTTGTCAAGAAATTAACATGCATTTAATTTTTGTAGGGTAAATAGAATGATGAGCTCGACCAGCTAGTGGTAATCGTGCGAGCAATTTCTGTTATTTTCATTTGATTTAATGATCGACCTGTGGAAGAGAACATTTGTTTCATATCCATCGACATTGACCCACTGCATTTGTCTGGTTGATGATATCTGAAAACTGATTGCCCGTGAAGTAATGAGAGGACATGAAATCAATGGGAACTTCATGTTTGACACTTCTTTATTGAGATTTGTATGCTATGTTGACCATGATTGCATTACTTCCTGCATTTTGAAGCCAGTTCTCTCCAGCAAATGTTTTCGAATTCGATATGTTCAAAGTCTTACAGTCATGTGTAACTCTTATGGTTGCTAGGGAGATAAAGTTGTAAAGTTTTCAACATTTTAGTGCGCTTGAGATTGAGTAGTAAAAAGGAGAAAAAAGCCTTAGTATATTGCAGCACGTGACAAATCACATCACCTGTCCTGATCCTACTTAATTAAATTGCCTGGAATTGCAGAAAATGAGAAGCAGAATTGTGAATCAGAAAAGCGTTTTTTATGACCCACAGTTGAAACTGAAACTTGAAATGCCGTTGTTTTTTATGCTTCAAAATCCCTCTTTAATTGTGAAACCATGTTCGCTATGTTCTATCTAGTCTAAAAGGGATTATTTCCGAGTAGAATGCAATTGCTGTGGGAAGCACTGAATCACATGCGCCTCTGGTGATAAGTCAAGGTCTTCTATTCCTCTACTGGTAGTCTTTAGGGACGTGTGCGAGCTGGTACCAAATCTCACTGTTGCTGCCCAGTATCAAGTTCAGGTTAGCTTCTTGACATACTTAGGAAGAAACGTCAAATTTTTTCTTCAAAGCGGATGTCGATGTTACAAGAGTCAGACGTTACGAACGTTTGTGAGCTAGTTCGTTTGCCTCCAGAGTTATGAGAATGAAAAAATGCTTACAGTTGTGAGGGGGTGTGCTTGTATCTCACCAACTCTCCAAATAAATGAAAACAATATCTTCCCTTTAATTCAAATGAACAGATCTAATGGAGCTGAAGGCTAACTCTTTGTTTCTGTATCGTAATATTTGTCATGACGTCCAATGAAAAATTCGAAAATCGATTGCATCTACCTCGATCTTACTCTCGGTCAGTACTCAATCTACAGTACTCGGTCAGTAGCTGTTCATTGAAGACTCACTGCGATAACGGTCGGTTTTATGAGGCATATAATAGGGCTTGCGATAGTCTATCATTCCAGCCTAATCAAGTGGATGAAGGTTTGAAATTATCTGTGGAGTTTTAAAGACAATCCTGTTCGAGTGAAAAATGAAGCAGACGGCATTTTTTTTCGGTTATATGGTTTGTTGAAATTGAAAGGAAAGTAACGGATGCCCGTTCAATAAAATTTTTCTTATTTGGTACTTGTAAATATTCACTGCGACCAGTCACAAACACTGAACAGATGCATAAATCAATTTAATTTAATTTTTGGCAGCACTGGTGTCATTTAGCAAAGGAAATTTTCAACTCGCAAAGTGGCCGCCTTCCTTCAAGTGGAAAGTGGCCGCCTCTTTCGTTAGTCTCGGAGTTGCATAACATTAACGTTCGTCACATTGAGGGCTGCTGTGTTAATAGATGGTGGTAATGAGAAGGGTATCCGATGTTACCAGGTCAAGTAGTTTCCTGACATGAAAAATGAGTACCGAACGAATAAAGGCTGCATTTTATATCTTGAGTACCTATCACGTAATTTGCATTAGAATTTGCAAACGCCTTTCTGAGTGAAAGTCTTTTCTGGTTTTCGTAGAATACGACCGAATTCAACGTGAGGCCCGCATGAAATGTTACAGAAAGTTACTGTGCGAGTTGGTACCAGCTCGCTCGCTGTGGCATTAGTTACTGTAACTTAACTGTTGTATAAGACATGTCACTGGACTTGAAAACTCTAAAAACGACTTACGTCAAGAATCTTAAGATATGCATATATACATATAGTCTCTTATTGTCCGTAGAATAAATGCTATAATTATCATTGTGCTATGTATAAAATTTACCCTAAATATTCGTATTTCTAATTTTTATAATGAATACCTATAGAGAGCTCGCGAAATTTTATCTAGATGCCTTGCTTGAAATTACTGCGAAATACATTTCAATTATTGAACCGTCGCTAAGCCAACCAGTTAAATTTATGATCAATCGGAATAAATGGGGATTATTTTTCGCATCTTCATGAATATTGATGCAATGACTCGCGTAACACGTGGGCAGAATTAAACCTCATACCCTAAACAAAAACGTGCATGTATTGACGATAATGAGTAAATTTTAGATTACATCATTTCTAAAACACTATTTTCGTACGCTGAAATTAAAAAGATTATAAAAATCATTATGTGTATCGCAGTAAATATTTCCGGATATGTTTAAGTGGTTTGCTTTCTGCATATTCGAATTATAAATAAAAGGGTAAAGATACACGTCTTAAATCTCATTATTTATTTAGGGAAGTCAATGAATAAAAATTTATGGAACGTTTCGACTTCCAGGGTCATTTTCAACCTGAAAACAAGGGGAAAAAATTAGTCACGACTCAAATTTACATCAATCATGAAAGAAGATAGAAAAAAACATGAACAAACTAAATAAAAATGTTCAGTATTAACATTACGTTGGTAGTAGAGGAAAGGCAGATTGTACATCACTTAAAACAGGGTTTTCTTTCAAAATGTCATGACGACTCAAATGTCATTTGAGTCTTGACTAGTTTTTTCTACTTGTTTTCAGGTTGATAATGACCCTGGAGGTCGGACCGTTCCAGAAATTTGTATTCATTGACTTTCCTAAATAAATAATGTGATTTAAGACGTGTATCTTGGCACTTTTATTTGAAAGTAAATATTTCCTGTTTGAGGCCCCTTCCCAGTCTAACTTTTTCGCCGCCTGCATGCACGTCTTTCGCCACCTAAGTAATTAAATCGCTTAGGCGGCGAAAAACATGCATGCTTTGGTGAAAAAGTTTGTCTGGGTTTAAAACGCTACCGGTTGCTTTATCTGGTCAGGGACATTTGCACTGAGATTTTTTCTTCTTTGACGCCCGCAATTTGTGAAGGATTTCTTAACAGCTTTGAAAAATTAAAGAGAGGCGTGAAATTAGGGTATTGTATTTTCAAGTTATATTGAAAGCATCGTGGATGCACGTTTAACCTTTCATAACGGATAATCTAAACTGAGAAGTTTCAGATAATGTGAGATTTTGTTGAAATTGTAGCCTTTGAGCATCACTCTTCATTCACATGGACTCATCTTTTACGAATATTAATCTTTCAAGCTCTTGGCATTCCATGAAAAAATTGCATCATCTTCAATCTGGTATCCGTTCAAAACATCGTGAATGTTTTTTAATTTTATTATCACAAAAAGTTAAATAACATTATTTTAAGCTTCACCGCATTTGGACCATTCACGTTTAATTATAATCAAAGTTGGTTTCATTCATTCAAACTTTGTATAAGGTTGCTGGTGTTCTGGAATTTTCAGCGTGCGGCCTGTTTCAGCAAACAGAATTCATAAGTCTTTAAAAAAAATAACCTGAATTTTCTCGTTCGAAAAGCTCAGTATTACCGAAAACAAAGCCATTTCTACCACGAAAGATGAGCCGTGCTAATGGAGAGAACTTCCTCCATTTCCTGTTATGCCTCATTTTCTTGTCAATAGTTAAGGAAAATGTGTACTGAATGGTAACTCTTTTAATAAAGTCATCTCGGAATTTGTTCCGTTTCATTTACTCCGAGTGGCTTCCTCAGTTTTATCCGAGTTAATGCACCCTTCCCTCCCGCAACTTAGGCATTGCACTCCACTTCAACATGTTTAATGAAGTGGAAAAATAATTCATTTGAAGCCTATGCCAAAAAGAGGAGGTTTTTTGAAGTTGTGAATTCTAATCCCACAGGCGTTTAGTAATTTAAAATAAAAATTATATGCCATTTACGGTAATGAATACGTTAGACCATTTATGAAAAACATGACGTATCTTGATTATGTTAAATTTCTCATTGAATAGTGCTGTTCTTCAGTGCATACATGCCATGAAAAATCAGTGCATATACAGAAAAATTAACACTTGTATGTTTTGAAAAATTATGATGCTATTCGGAGAAATTTTGAAACACAAATGTGCTTAAAGGACGGATTACAGAAAATCGAATATTTTTGGAAACTTTTGAAAGTCAGTGCCATTATGCTTTCAAAAATAATTCTACTATCAGGAGTTCTGAAACTTGATACTCTATTCCCTCCTTAATGAGAATCGTTTGTAGTTGATTTCTGAACATCTGCGTTCTCAAAACCTAATAGATGCAAAGAAAAACATACTGTTTTCCACATCGTACATAATTAATCAGTATTATCTTCGACTATGGAGAGCTTTCAGCCCATTTTGATACTTCACCTCTACTTCTGCTTTTTTGCTTTATACAGTATATTACTAACTTCTTGATGAACAAATAAGATTGTTTTCATTTCCACTAAAATTTGATCCAAATGAAACTTCATTTCCAAGAGCTCTCTTTTCGATTTTCTCCTGTTTCTCTGCAATAAAAGTACAGAGAACTGAGCAAATAGAACTAACGATTCCTCACTGAACATGTTCAGTAGATATATTGCGAAACATTTTTCCCAGCCTACATCCGTCTGATCAGCAATCTAAAATTACTGAGCCGACCATCTTGGCTGTCTGTTTCCAATGTATTGATTCTGTTTCTATGTATATGAAATGATGGAGAACAGAAGCAACTTTATATTTTATCCCGTGCTCAGAGTTGAGCAGTAATATTTTAGACGACAGTTGCAGCACTACAACTCGCAATCATGAGCACATGCTCATGGATTATATATTAATGTAGAGGAAAATTCAAATTGAAAAATGTGATATAATGGCTTATAACTATCATAGTATGAATCATTAATTCATCTGAAAGACTTTAGTGTGTTTTCTGCATTCCTGTCAGAAAATACAATACAATTATTAATGCTCTTCGCGTTCACAACATAAGCTATTGTTTGTTTATCAAACCCTTGTTCGCCATAATCGGTGTTTATCATCGGAATATTTTCCCGTGGTGTCTTGAAATTGGTTTTTGGACAAGGAATTTGAAATAGAAAAAGATTTTCTTACCTCTTTCGATTTGTGAAATTGAATTTACATT
>JACJUY010004068.1:55781-65991 GCA_014220935.1 Platorchestia sp. MABIK | reverse complement strand
CTAATTAAAATAAGTTTGACCGGAACGATCCCAATGATCAACGTGTAATATGTTTTAATATGTTGTAAATCTGTCGTAATGTTTCGATCTAAAGAACCAGCAACTGAGGTTTAACGTCTGTCTGGGGAATTCATTACAATTTCTACCAGAATTTCTATTTCATAGCTGCAAGTTTGCGGTGAGTTTAATTGATCCTAACGAGCACACAAAGTCAGCTCGAAAATCAGTTAATGCAGGAATATTTTACAAAGATTTATGCTGATACTTTTCATAAAATTTAACCTAATATTTATTAACCATCATGGGGCTAATGTTACTGCCGAAATACGTTTTTCATGTACTGAAATGAGGATTTTCCTGAAACTAGATCCAAAATAATGTATTTTGGTTCCATTCTGTGAATCAACAGAGTCGCAGACGGTTGGGTAATAATAAAAAATAATCATAAATAGTACCTCCCAATCTTGAGGGATGGCTTGCTCTGATAACGTATTCTTGAGATAGTGAGATGAAGTTTGTGATTCGAATAAAGATTCTGCTCATAATGATTCAATTCATACAAGCTATTCCAGGGGAATTGTTTTGAAAAAATGAAATTTCGTTCTAAAATGCTTATATTTTCAATAGGTCGATTCTTAGAAAAGAAAAGGAGACAGTTCAGGACATCATAATTTCATCTTCAATCCTGAAATAGGAGAATGCCTAACTTAATAAATACAGAAAAAAATATTCTGGCCCACAACTTGAAATTCGTCATTATGCTTTTCAAACGTAAAATCTGTTCCGTCCTAAATCCCACTGAAGCCAGACACCAGGTATTTCCAAGCTGTATGTTTAGTAATATAGTTTTGAGTGAGCGACACCAACGGGAGTCATTTGTTTCAATCAAATTTTTAAAATTATTCGTTCAGTTGTTCATACTGGAAAAATTATTTGTTCTTATAAAAAAGAAACAAAGTTTGGGGAATAATTTTGCAATCGTCTGATGTTACTGTTGTCTGTAAATAATTTTCCACATTTTACCTCCACTAACGAGAAATTATTGTTGTACTTCGGCTCCGTTTCAAAAACAAACGCATAATTGGAGCTGGAGGGTAAATTAAACACAAAAAATTATCTAAGAGACACACCGTTTGTCCATGAAGAATAGCATCTCATCCTAGAAATTAAAATGCATTCGTTGAATTGCCAACAACTTATTGTTTTTTCAATTCGGAATCAATGAAAGAAAAAATGAAGAAACTGCTTTTTTTATTCACGTATCAACAGTAAAAAATGCTCGATTTCCAAAGCAAGGAAGAGCCTTTAGTGCTGAGTATATTTCAGTGTTTAATTCATCCCTAAAACGAGCACAGTATTATATTTCAATGCGGGATCGGGCTAAACGAAGTATAGCGGTCTAATTATAGTATTTTCATACATGTTGAAAACCTCGTGGATATTGAAGGTATTTCATCATAAACTCGAATCTATAATTCATTTAGGATGAAATTACAAATTTTCGAAGCATGGTCAGATCCATGAATTTTTTAAATGGAGTTTCATTTCAATATAACGGTAAGCCAGGTAGAAGTAGCATATTTCATGATAATCGTACGCTATAACCAGGCACGTAAGTGACATCATGTATTGAGGCATTCCATTACAACATTCAGCATGATTCTTGAATCACTCTGACTTTAAGCGTGACGTTACGTTTAATAACCGTGAATGATCAATGGATATATGGTACGTGAAATTGAGGTACGTGAAAGTATGGTACGTGAAAGCATGGTACGTGAAAGTATGGTACGTGAAAGCATGGTATTTGAAGTATGGTACGTGAAGGCATGGTACGTGAAAGTATGGGACATGAAGCCATGGTGCGCGAAAGTAAGGTGCGTCAAAGTATGGTACGCGAAATCCATGTTATGTGAACGCATGATATTCTGAAAATTTGCCAGGTCCATAACTCCACATAACTGCCCCAATGTAGCCTGAGCTTGGGATGGACGCTCGATATTCTGGAACATGTCCTGGCCAAAAAGTCATTTGAGGCGAACGGAGAAAGTCTACCTTGTGGTTGACTGCGAGCCAAGCTCAAAGTGCCTGATGGGTTTCTGTGGTGTTGAGCAAAAGGTTCAGTCCAATTCCATCTCTTGAAGCACAGAAGAAGGTCTGAAGCATCTGTTTCATCTCGCAACTCCCGTTTGCTGAGCAAACACGACTTGGGAGTCTTGTTGTTTGGTCAATTGCTCCTTTTTGGCTTGTTTCCAAACATGGAAGGACGTCTGGGCGGTGAATTGGTTCGAATTACCTGCCACTCTCGAGCTGGACAGTTGAAACGTAATGCCTTTGCGAGAGATGTTCATTTATTGCTTTTTCAAACCTCTTACAGATTACTTATTCATTTTCGTAATTAAGTTCGACTGACTGAAACGATCCTAATGAACAATTTATCTGAAGTTTTTGCCTCATATTTTTACGGCAGTTCTACCATATAAGTTCTATTTAGTTATTTTGAAAAAGTTTTTACTAATTGATGTTTAATAGCTTACACGCTCTTTGAACGAATGTTATCTCTGAAGAGACTGTCTGGAGATCATTTATTCTCGTAAGTGGACTTTTGAAATAGGAGGCATTGATTTTAAGAATAACTAGCTGAGTTCTAGAGCAAAGGTAGGACGTTCATTTTAAATTGTATGAACCTTAAAGTAAATTTTTCATCATACCAGCAAAAAAATGTTCACTTTTTCGGCAGTTTGATTTTATTCATTTGAATAAAATTTGAAACATTGAAAGCAGAGATCATGAACGCAATAAATATTTTTTACACGACCTGTCATATTTGACTAAGTCTATTCTGTGTATTCAATTTTGTTTATATTATGTGATCGAAAGATTTATGTTACCAATCATTATTTTAGGATTAAATTGAACTTAAAGATGAACTGTTCATCTAGCGTTACAGGCGCATGCATGATGCTGGACTCAATGAAAATCATTTTTTGAACTTTTAGGAATAGGACAACTCCTGAAAATTCTGAATTTTCTGTGAAATGCAAGCATCATTAAGGCAAATAATAAGTGTTATTGATTATAAGTTATTTCACAGCGCTCATGATTCCAATTTTCTCTTGTTATTAAAAGTTAGGAAGGGAAAACTCCTGGAAATTTCAAATTTTCTATAGAAATAAAGACATCATTAAGACAAATAATAATTATTGCCCATCATAAATTATTTTGCAGCTTTGTGATCCCGATTTTTTCCTGTTATTAACAGTTAAAAAAAAAGAGGAAAAAATGATATGACTGAATGTTCCTATGCGATATAATCTTTTTTACTGCAAGCCGGAGAAAAAATCAGAAATGATTGAACGTTACATGGCAATGAATTTTTTTACTACACTCAGACTAGCTAATCATTAGAAGTTGACTGAATTTTTGCACTCTGTTTCACATAAACTGTATTTCAACTTTCACTTCAGCTGATTAATTGGAATGATCATTACCGTAGATTGCGCATTTATCTCACAGCTGTGATAATTAACGGGATAAATAATTGCCGGTTGTGGCACAACCGGCAAAGAAAGTTCATCTACCGACTTGAATACGCTACGAAGTTTCACTTGCTGGTAAAAGAAAATTTTTAAACTTTATCTGAAAAATTCCAAACTTACAGATTTTTCCCTGACGACATAAAGTATAGCGTAGCCAAGTTGACACAAAAAATTTCGCTACCGGGTGTACCACTTCGGTGACGATATCAATTTGAAAATGATCTTATGTAGCAGGCATACCCTTGATCTGTTTCGTTCCTGGAATACCTGGAAAATATATAAAGTGGATTGTTGTAAGTATACCCTTGATCGACATTTTCTCTAAAATACCTTAAAATGATATAAGGTGGAATGTTGCAGGTATACATTTGATATGCATCGTCCCTGGAATACCTGGAAAATATTTAAGGTGGAAGGTATACCCTTGATCTGCATCCTCCCTGAAATACCTGAAAAATATTTAAGGTGGAATGTATACCCTTGATCTGCAGCCTCCCTGAAACACCTTGAAAATATTTAAGGTGGAAGGTATACCCTTGATCTGCATCGTCCCTGAAATACCTGGAAAAGATTTAAGTTGTAATTCACGCGCGCACGTGCGAGGGTCTTCTCCCTCTGTCGTAACTTTTGTAGAAAAACTTCCGTCGTAAATGTGCCTCGAGTGTTGCCTCGACCTGGTGTGAGTTGCGGTCTTAGGAGAGCTTGAAATTAATGATTTTCCAAGAGAATAACTCCAATGCATGCTATCGAGATTAGAATCTTGTTTGTATGCCTTAATTTCTAACTCGAATCTTATTTTCCCTTAGAGAGAAGATGAATGCTCTGCCATTTTTCAGAATTAAGTTTTCAAATATTGTGCGTTAAATTTTTCGAGACAAAACTTAGCAGAAAATGAAAGATAGATTGACAATATGTTGGTTCGCAATACTGCTACTCAACCATCCCGTCAAAACACGTGAATACTAAGAACAATAGTATTTCAAACGTAACTACTTCAAAACGTCAGTCGGTAATTGTAAATAATTGCTTGACATCGACGACTCGGGACTGGTACATCTAATCTTATATGCACTACAATAAAAAAAGAGGTATACCTAGTCCACCGTATCATTTGCACGTTCGAATCGTTCGACATCAAAATGATTCCAGTCAACGAAATCACGAAGCTTTCGGTAGTCTAGTTTGTATACCTTTACATTTCAAACTACAACGATGTACAGTGATGTAAAATATAGCTTCATAACGCAGATAGACACTGGATATCTTATGAATTCGTGCCCTTGCAAGTAAATTTTGAATGGGTAAAAATTTGCGATTGATCTCTCCATTCCCTTCTTTATCCGTAATTTCTTCTTTTATAGCATGGGCAAAAGGGGCAAAAACGGATCAATTCTTTTAGGTACACACTCTGCTTCACAGTTTTGCTCACATTTACTGAGCAATCAACTCAGAAGATATTAATGTGATAATAAATCCAAATAGTATGATAAAAATTGGATGACTGAAATAACTGCTGCACCTTCATTTTTCAGACAAACATTTTTCATCGGCGCTTGTGTACGACATTCAATGCATCAATTGTATAAGTTCTATGGCCGTTCCTGATTCGGATAGGCCTAAGAGGTTAGAAGTTTCAGCAGATACGTGAACTAAAACTATAGGTGGGAGTATCAAAACTTTGACTGATCAAATAAATGCGACTCAAGTTCAATAGAATAAATGCAACATTGATCAATAAATCATTGCATCATCTACAGAGGTAGGATGAAGATGAATATGCGCTTTTTCAAGCGTCTTCGATTTCACGATTTCACTCAAGGTTCTCAGAATTGGCTTTCAGATAATGGATGGCAACAAAAACGCGAATGTAATAAGTCAAAGTCGACACCACAGCGCAAGTACTACGTCATATTTTTTATCTATTCTCGAGAAGTGTTCAATCGATCTTTATCATCCGCTTCCTTTCACTTCCCTCGAACGCGCTTGGCAAGGCCGGTGTAGCTCGGCAAGCTGCACCAGTCGTAAGTATTCATTAATTTGTGACATAATGATCATAACAGAAACCGTTCATAATTTTGTCCCGCGCACTCGGATATTTTTGCTCGGAACGGCGAGGTGCAAGTGACGAACGGAGCGTGAGACGCCGCTCTTCCGTCTCGCGCCACCGCAAATGTTCTCACGGTTCTTGCACTTAAAAACTTCGAGTATTCTTAAGGGGTCGTTGCAAAACTCTTTTGCAATGAAGGGCTCAAAAAAGTGAACATTTATTATCTGCGGAGGAAAATCGTTCTCAACCGAGGTTAATGCGGAGCGTTTTTTTTTTGTGGGATACTTTTTCCTTGTCCGCGCACTGTGATTTTAAATGAGAAATGCTGTACGTGAGGGGCTCCTCATGGGATGAAATTATTATAGTTAAAATACGACGGTGAGGACGCAGCTCGTGAGAGTGCGTTATCATTTCGCTTCTTCATCGCTTCGGCAGAACAGATTTAAACATGCCAGTGATGAATCGTGAACTTGTAAATAATGTTCTACGTGCAAAATTAATTTCTTGAACCCATATATGTTCCCTCACATATTCTGCCAACAAGTAACTCAACGAATTTCCGTGCAAATACCGTCAGCGACTCGAGCGATGCCTGCATCGCAGTCTAACTTTTTCGCCGGAACATTCATGGTTTTAGCCGCCCAATGCAGAAAATATACTAGGGCGGCTAAAATCATTGATGCCCCGATGAAAAAGGTTTCATGGGACTGGTTTCATGGCTGCCATGTCCTAGCCATTTCACACGATCTGTGAATGAAAACCCTCTTTTTTTTCAAATAAATCAAAGGCAGCGACCTTTTTTTTATGGTAGCTCATAATAAACTAAAATAACCTTAGCGGAAAAAATAAACGTCTTTTTCCGTCCACATCCCAAAACAAAACAAAAACCAAAAATGAGGTTCGTTTCTCGTTAACGTACGGGTGATAGTTGCTTACCCTTGGATTATTTTAGGGTATATGTACACGCTAATTTGCTGTCAAAAAGAGGTCGTCATGCCGTCAACAGCAGCCTGATCTGCGGTCAACAACATCCTGTCCTGTCAACAGCAGTTTATATACTGTTTCTTAGTGCAGCAGTTCGTTGATGCAAACGGCACAAAATTAGAGTCATAAAATTCTGAAAGCACTACATTTATTTGGTTATGTGCGAATGTAGAGAGTGGAACAAATAAAAGGACCTTCAATGGGAAATTTTTAATTCTTCGCTTCCAGCAGACTTGCTCCAGTCAGCTTTTCTTCTGATCTTGAGATGAAATGAGAAGGCGTTTCTTGGATACGTACGAATGTATTGCATGGAGTAAATAGAAGGATGGGAAATTTCAAGGTCTACACTTTGAGCAGTCTTTCTCCAGTCAGCTTTTCTTCTGACCTTGAGATGAAATGAGGTGTTTCACTCGTGCATGGGCAGTTCTAATGTTCATAGAGGTAAATGTGGGCATATGGGTGGAATAAATTCAACCGTCACCTTTTAATGGTTTTTCCTATCTTGGTGTGCATCTTTATTTGGTCACTCTGACGAATATTCTTTACGCCATATTGTAGATAAAAAATTCATTAAATTTTGCCCGACTCTCTCGACCGAATTAGCAGATGATAAAACATAAAAGTTTTTTCTTCTCGACGAGAACGTTAAGAGCCAACCGTTTCAGAAGTAAGTCGTTCGCTATCAAGGTATTTTAAGCAGCAATCGGGACGTAAGCTCTCAACTAATTTGGTGACAAGAAGCCATAGCTAATCTTATGACATCGGAGACTTGAGAGGAATGTTGGCAACGGTTCCATGAAGAACGTCGTAGGGAAAATGTTAAGAATGCATATTTGCTTCCTCCGCATATGCTCGCTTCTCGAAAGTAACGTGCCTCGTACGTTAGGCGCTTCAGATGCGTGAAAGAAACACTTGTATTCTTCGCACCATTTCACCGAATTATGAAACGTTCGATAAATAATGCAACCAGACAGCTTTTATAATAACTCCCAGTGTGCTGGCACGAAAGAGACATCTGATTAGATCAGCTTTTCAACAAGAAAAGACATGCGTGTGACATTGTTTGCTTTACTTTGCAAGCTTTCAAGAGGGCCAGATTTAATGAAGTCAGATTGTAATGAAAGCTAGTTGGATCCTTTACAACCAATCACAATCATGTATCGTTACGTTAAAGCTATTTGACTTAAATGAAGTTCGAGTGTAAATGCAAAGCAGATCAAGGCGTACCTATTACAGTGAGAGGCAGGTGTTGTTCTCAACTTCTCACGCCAATTTCAGCAAGTTATAATCTTTGGCCATTATAAAAAACGTGGATAATTCCTTGGACTGTCGAAATAATAAAGAATTGTTCTACTACAAAAAAATTAGTTCCTGCAGGTTTTTGTTGAGAAATTTATCCACATCATAGCGAGGTATTTAATATCTTCTGCGCTAGACCAAATTACAAAATTGTATCAGCCTCGAAAGCCCTTAGCTGTACTATACGACGTGTCTTGAGCTTTGCTGGTCCTGTCTATCTTTAACGTACTTCTTTTCAAGGGACCGGCTCTGATCTTCAGTTGTTCTGTGTGATAAAGCGCAGGCTTCCGACTCAAAATTGGACAAATAAAAAACTATCTGGATTGAATTCAGCGGAAGAGCACGGGGAGACATAATTCAAGGTCGTATGTAAAAACAAGAATAAATGATTTTTGCTTCAAAAAATTTGCGAAATCGTCTTGGTGCCATTGTTGTGTTCTCTCTGACGTGTGAGTGAATGCGCTGTTTTTTTATGTAATGTTGGCTGTTTATGAAATCTTACATTCCTTTTACACACTAGTAAGAATTTTCTCACTAGTGAGAATTGGTGAAATGGAGGCATTTTTGCATTTTTTGAAACCATTCATGAGATTTCCTTATTTTGAAAATTGTCAGTACGTAAATTTCCAATGAAGCAAAGAATTAATTTAAAAAATTACATGCACTCTGGTGTTCATTTTATTATTAAATAAATCATTTTTCTCAATAAGAACACAATTACACTCTCCAATAATCGAAAAAATTTTCATCACGTTCTTTGAGCAATTTTCAATTTCATTCAATTTTAAATTAAAATTAGATTACATCAAGTGATTCGCACATGACCATGAAACAGTTCATCTTCAAAGTAATTTAAAACAACCTTCATCCAATTACGTCGTAAAATTGAATGACTAAGCGAACACTCGTCGCTTAGAAGCAACAGTGTGTGAAGTGCAGCTTAGTGCGATGTACTCCACCAAATACTAAATTTCATTTTCAAATTGTAAAAATTTCAATCGATCAACTGTAAAACCAATTTCAAGATGCAAAATAGCAAACTATTATCTCGCATCGAATTTTGAAAAACCACTCGATTTGAAATTAATCAGAGTAAAAATACAGAGCATGATGCAGCGTGGCGTCACAGAAATTGTTCAGACTTTTGTTAGGTTTTTTAGGTCTACCATGGATAAGGGTATTTCTAATTTACGTCTCATCCCATCATGGTTTGAATGATAAAATGGAATGTTTTATTCAAACATGTCGCGGGTGGTGAAGTTATGGGATCCGTTATGTCCTGCAAGGAAATATTGCGGAGACTGCTGCGGAAATTATGTTACTCTTGTCTAAGAATGACCATGGGGACAACTTTATGAATAAGATAATTTATTACAATACAATATAAAATAGTATAATATATCATAATATAGTACAGTATAATATAATATAAAATAATATAGTATAACATGATTTAATATAACATAACATAATCTAATATAATATAATATGATATAACATAATATAATATAATATAAAATAATATAATATAACATAACGCAGTATAATTTAATATAGTATAATGTAATATAATAAAAAAAATTAAATTATTTAATAATAAATAGTATTATATTATAATGTTTAATGATGTTAACATAATGCGGTTTGAGAAAGTACTGTAGGGTCAATGATGAGGTTTTCGTATAAATAAGAAACTTTTTATTATCACGCTAATCAGGAATGGGACAATGAGAAGTATTGCTGTGTTTCAATAACTACTGAACTTAGACACGAGTGTACCTTGTTATGACCCTAATAAAACAACATGAAAAACTTAAATTATGTAGAGAATTGAGTGAATGTAATTGTCATGCTCATAGTAATAATTAAACCAGGAATGAACACATACGAAGGTACTTCCACATGTTATAATTGTCAAACTGGACAAAAATTTTTTCGTGTTTTCATATTCTGTGTGGAAATTGTTTTCACTTTTTGGATTACAAGCTTGACGCAAGCATGGTTCATATAGTATTTGATTTGCGTACGTGCTGCCTTCTTTGTCTTCCAAATTTCTAACGTTCGTTCGGCTAAAGAAAAGTAGCTTTCCTGAGTATTTGAAAAAAAGATGTAGTGGTAAATTGTGAACTAAAGTACGGGATTTATCCGAACTAGAATGGTTATAGCATTGTCGTCAGCGAGAAACATGTTCGCCATTATCAGCATTCAAACTTCAGAGCCATACTTCAGAAAAGCGAATTCTCCGATTTTTCAGTAAATACTTTTAACTGATAAGTAACGCACTGTTCCACTTTAACCCCACAGTTCCTCTAACACTTCACGTTCAACAATAAAGTTTGTT
>JACJUY010004068.1:40741-55314 GCA_014220935.1 Platorchestia sp. MABIK | reverse complement strand
CAAATTTGTACAATTGAAAACTGTAGAAATGAAGTAAAGTGTTGCATTTTGCATTCATGTGAGTCCCCCTTATATAAACAGGATACTTTCATACTATTGCAAAAATTTGTGCAATTGATAAGCTAATTTTCATCTTCCAAATTAGGATGGCACACAGTAACCACTATCTTAAAACTGTTATCAATCAGAACAATTAGAAAAAAACTTTTAGGACCAGCTAACCTTATCTTGCTCGTTTACATTTTATAACAAATTACGGGCACTCCTGCAAGACTATGGATCTTTTAAATCTCAGGCGTATTTCAAAAATACAAAACTAAATGTTAATACTTATTTCCTTACATTTGCTCAATAATTTTGAACATAGCTTTTGTTAAATATAGATTAAGGAAGTTTGAAGACTTGAGTGGTCGACAAAATCATGTCATGCATGTTTTGCTTTCAACATAAATTCCATCAATTTTGCCATGAATGATGCTTGCGCTCCTAACTCTTCGTCGCCGGAACTGTTCACTCATATTACCATAATTACGACCACCGATGTTATTACGTCATAATTACAGCCATAATTAGAACCCTGTTATCATATTTACGACCACCGCCGAAATTGTTCACTCATATTACCATAATTACGTCTCCTGTCATCAAATTTGTGTTTTATTTTCGAAGACCACAGGTAATCCTGGCGCTGTACGGAATAGGTTATTTTTTTGTTTTTAGTAGAAAGGGATTTTTTATAGCAATAGTTGACTCTACCATTTAAATTGTAGGGGATTTCTTTATTGTAGGAATTGAAAGACATTTTTATTGTTGGAAGTAGGTAACTCATTTATTGACAGTTATAGGTAATTAATCTGCTGTAGGTAATAGGTGACTGTGTTATGGTAAGTTATCGGTAATAAATCTACCGTAGTCATTCGTTGACTCTTTATTTTAAGTATTAGGTAATTCATCTCCTGTGGGTCATGGATGCCTGTACCAATGCAATGAAATAATTACATATAAAATAATTATATAAATGCAATAAAATAATTACATATATATAATAAATTACATATTAATTACATAAATAATTACATATATGTACATTTTACATATATATATAATTGAAATTGCATATTACATATATATAATTGAAATTACATACAATAAAATAATTACATATAAACACATATATATTATAGGTGGCAGTAGGTCACTACTGCTCTTGGTTATAAGTTAAAGTAGGTCAGAGGCAAAGAACTACAGTCCACTCCTCTGCAAAAATTTAAAATCTATTCTGATGCTTATTGCAATTGTGAGTTTGTCATTTAATTTGATAGTGAGTGCTCAACTTTAGACAAGAAACGAGGAAGTAAAGACTTCGCAAAAAAAATGCTCTGCTTAAAAATCGCCGTTAAAATGTTTGAAGGAACAACGTAAGTGGAAAGTCTGATGTGATTACGACGTAAATCGCTGCATAAGTAACTCACATGTACGTTATCGTACATTACGATACGTTGTACGTTATCGTAACCAATCTTCAAGCAGCGCATTTGCAGTTACATCAACATGAATTTTTTTTTTAAGGTTTGAATTCACAACGTCTTCGCATTCCTCTTCGCTGCTTCATTGACAGAAAAAACGACGGTCATCAAAGGCAATTTTCGTCAAATGGCGCGCTTATTAAACTGCAAAGTACAAGTACAAGTACAAGTACAAGTACAAGTACAAGTACAAGTACAAAGTACAAGAACCAGGAAAATATGAGCGAGAGATTATCTAACTCCTTAGCTTATGCGCCCTACACGCGAAAAATTCGTTCCGCTTAAATATGAAATTTAAGAAGAAGATCTCACATCGAATTCAAAGCTCTTTGATGTTCATTGGCTCCCTGGTCGAGGTCTCTCGCTTTGACGTATTTATCTATTAGGAAGAACCAGGCCATCTGATCGGGCCCGCCATCGAGCACGCAAAGCTGCGTGATGCTTTTTGAAGCTCGCTTTTAACGCAACGAGTCCCGTTTCAACTGAGGCCTTAAAAGCTGTTCTTTGTAAAGTTCGAGCGTTCTTTGATATACTTAGCTTTCGTGAAATTGTGCTGCTTCGGTGTAATTCGGTGACCTGGGAATATAAGCATTCATTTGTCTCCATCTTTCTTCGTCACAAAGATAGTAAGTCCTTTGATATATTTAGCTTTCGAGGAATTACGTTTCCCAGTATAATTCAGTCTGCTGGAAATACACGCATTTATTTGTCAACTCACTTTAATTGAAAAGTTGATGATGAAAAATTTACAAATCACACACAACAAGCTGATGAAGATACAAATCGATTTAGGATGCCTTCTAAAACGATGAGTATTTCCTCTTAGATTTTCTTATCAAATAAAACTGGTTGTTAGGGAGAGATGAATTGAAATTTAGCTGTGCAGTGTGACCATACTGTGCGAGTGTGACCATACTGTGAGGTAGGCAGAGATCAGCAAACTTTCAGAAACAGGCGCTGCATGAAAGCGGTACAATGAGCAAAAATTCTAACATAATGCAAGTCTTGCCAGTTATGACGATAGCTGAAGCATTATGTGAAAGTGCTATTTACAGACTGAGTTAACGAAAAATTTGGTCGTGTGACATCCGTGTGAGATTCTCTTCGAAAAATGATGTGTTGGCTCTGTCACGGATGCTCCAATGTGTGTTGATTGTATTAGGGTGCACTAATGCGTGCACCAATGTGCGTTGGCAACGGGGGGGTGCAGCAATGTGTACACCAACGTGTTTTAAATGGTGTGAGGTGTACCAATACGAACCCCAATATGTGTTGGTTGTTTTGGGGTGCACCAATGTGGGTTGGTTGTTGTGGGGTGTAGCAATACGAACGCCAATTTGCGTTGGTTGTGTTCGGATGCACCAAGCGATCATTTAGCAGCAGGCATCACATGCGTACACCTATGTGCGTTAGCTTTACTGGAGTGCACCAAAGCGTGTACCAATGTGCGTTAGTTGTGGTTAGGTGCACCAATGTGCGTTGGTTGTGTGGGGATGCACCAATGTACGTTGGTTGTGTGGGGATGCACCAATGTACGTTGGTTGTGTGGGGATGCACCAATGTGCGTTGGTTGTGCTGGGATGCACCAACGATCCCTCAGCAGCAGGTGCCACGTGCTCCCAGTGATGTGTGCCACCAGCAACGTTACGACGCCGCCGCTGCTAACTATAGCACATTAGCGCTGCCTCGCGTCGCCTCTATGAGAACGTACGGCTCCAAATATTATCACGCAGGCTTGAGACGCCGCCGTGTGTCATGTTGAGAATATCGTCACATACATACGGCACTTTGCTCCGCCGCGGCGATAAACATGTCCTCCAGTGCTGCGAGCGGCGCAACATGTTCTCATTACCATCACCTTGGAGTCGCTTAAAAAAATTTTCCTTCGAATCGCTTCAGAAAAAATTCCCACTTCAGTCGTTAAAAAAAAAGTTGTTCTCGGTATGTAATGAATGCTATTTGACTCAGACTAAGAACCTTGTAATTGAAAATGGTAATACGAAAGTCAGGCGTCAGTCACCGATGATGCTCGTTAAATGAACTTTATGAGCGGTTTCTGAATTTGTATAAATGAGTGAACGTTGAAAATAACGTATCAGAAAATTTATGCTTCGCAATAACGTCATTCATTGTGTTCATAGTGAATTTGAGTAACTGTGTAGTTTATCTATTCCTGCTAGCGTAAGAATATATAAATGGTTCCTTGTTTTTTAGGAACTGTAATTTGAACTTTTCGATTTAATAATTTTGTGCGAAGAACTATACTTGAGTTCAGAACAAAGACATAGCAATGGTACCGGTGTGATTCGTAGTATACAAAACATTAATAACAAAATGTTTTAGAAAGTTCAAAACGTTACTTGTATACTGAAGTTTGTGAATGGTTTCATTGTGCAGTGAGGCTGTGAGTTTGAACGCCTTTCACCAACACTCTTGATGCATCTCCTGTTTTGGAACACTAAACGTCGCAGTCTGCACCCAGGCAAAAATTTGAACTTAAATGCATTGGATGTTCGACTTCTGTACAATTATAACTAATTACCGACACTGCTTTAGGTCGGCTTATACAGCGTGTCCCAGAAGTCGCGCACTATACAATAATCTGTAGTTTTTTCATGTTTCAAATTAGATCTGATATGGGTGAGAGACTAACAGTACAAGATAGAGTTCAATTGATTTTTTTGTTTGGAAGAAATCTGTAATACTTAGGATAGAGACAATTGCCATAGGTATATACTTTTACAAAAACGTGGATGGCGTGCGACTACTGGGACGTACATGTAGGTTAATCTCCCGTTTATGAGGGGGGAAACTTCGATGTTAATGATTTTTCTTGGTCAAGACAGTTTCAAGTTCGTATTAAAACAACATCACAGTTGTAGGTACTCCATCTAACAGAAAGAAATATTTGACGTGAAATGCAGGTACTGAGAACAGAAAATAAAGTGCTGCCAATAGTTTCGAACGTCCTTAGCCTTGCAGCTAAACTTTAAAGTGACCTTACATATTACTGAGAGAATGAAATAATGGGATTGCCTCAAATGTATGTGGTTCATACGTTTCATTTTGTAACAATTAAGCTGATTTTTTATGTAGTTTCCTTCTGATTTTATCAAAAAATGGATTTTCATATATATAATTTCAGAGTGTAATTATTAGCGCAATGTGATAGAAAAAGAGTTATAATTTTTGCTGCTTATGTCAACTCCCCATTTCCCAACACATTTCCAAAGGCTTCCTTACAGAATTTTTCTCCCCATTTTACCCATATATTCTTCAAATATTTTTTCCAGGCTGGTGGAACATTAAGGAGGATGCACAAACATTACTAACACTTGAAAAATAGTAATTTTTGTGCCCTATTTGAAGAGTCTTATTTTAATACAAACCTTCACAGCTCATGTTTAGTTTGTCCCGACAAACTTTAAGTTTAATAATGCTTAACATTTTCAGTTGCATCGGTGACACGCAAGTTTCTCATCAGTACCAAAAAAGATGGGATGGGTAGATGCAGTGCAGCAATTTAAGCTGATCTGAGGGGACAGTACACTGAACTATTCTTATCAGTGTAGTGAGCCTGAGCGGCACACAAGCTGAGGCATAACGAAAATTGAAGCCTATTTAAGAGGTTAAAAACGCAACTAAGTTTCAGAAAGAAAATTTTTTAAAATAATTGCAGCCTTCAATAACTATGATTGGTAGAAATTGATTGATCAAAACATTCATTTCGTCATTCGCACTAAAAGGTTAAAAGCAGTGAGCAAATCATACCTTCTGTACAATGAATTATTTTGGAAAAATTCTGCGTATTGAAGCGTTTGATAGTGCACGGAAAAAAACTGGAAATACATGCACTCCCAAAAAATGTCTGCCCAAATGAGTTCCACGGTGAAAAATAGCCTTAGAGTGCAATTCTACTATTATTTCGTCGATGCATTGGTGAATAGGTATATTATGAAAATTTGATTCTCTTCATTTGTTTTTCCAACGAAAGCTTTTAACAGAAAACGCACGTCCTTCAGCGAACAGGGTATCAAAGTACCAAAAGCATAGAGTGAAATGCCGTCGCTCAAAACCCACTTCAGAACCAATTTCATTTTAGTGATTGATGTTTTCCAATCATTGCCCAATCGCCCTCAAACCCATCACATTTTGTGGCGCAGCTGGTCTTGAGTCGGCTTTTTTTCCTTGGATTTTCGGGCCTCAGGATGAAGGAGGCTTTGCCACGCTGCCTTTGGGCCACCGCTGCCCTCAACATCGTCTGAAGAACTCAATAGCCGATAGCGAGAGGCAGGCCGAGCGTGGGCGAGGCACTACACTTTGTCTGATGAAAGCGACATTGATCTACCGCAGCGGCTATCAACATGGTACCCAAGGAACTTGCGGACGTGTATCAAATCCCTAGAAGCGCTTCAGCGGCTGTTGGATCCGTGGGATTGTAATATATAAGTTCAACGGCATTGACCTACAGCAGTGGCTCTCAACGTAGTTCTGAGGAACTCGCGGACGTGGATCAAAACCATAAAAGCGCTTCAGGGCTGTTGGATGCATGGGATTGTAATACAAAAGTTCAAGGACCCTTAAAAGCGACATTGATCTACCGCAGCGGCCATCAACGTGGCACCCAACGAACTTATAGACGTGCCTCAGAACCGTAGACGCGTGTCCTAGCTCTTGGATCCTAGGTATTGTAATACGCAAGTTCAACGACGCTGGAAAGTGGCATTGGATTACCGCAGCTGCTCTATGTCAAAGTGGTACCGAAGGTACCTGCGGACGTGTGTCAAAACCATAAACGCTCTTCAGGGTTCTTGGGTCCGAGGGAACGTAGTGCGCAAGTTCAACGGCCTGAATTTGCGTTTGTGTTTCCTGTCGGACATGGATGTAAATTACTTATCACCAAAATAATGTTAAATTCCTTATGCCATACATTTAGTATTTTGCTTCACAGTTTAACATTAAAAACACCTATTTCATTTCATTGTCTGAGCTCAGTTCATACTGAGTAATTTAATGAATTTCATAGCTTAAAATTCGTAAACGAAAATAGTAATCTGCACGAAACTAACTCAAAATAATAACCAAGGAATGTAATTCCATGAGTGGCGGTATTCAACAGTGAGCTGCCTCAGGCTGCCTTGCACATGACTGACAAAAATGTTAAATTGTGTACGTCGGGAGTAAATGTGAGGGATAAATGTGAAGGATCTAATATCTCAAAACTGCCAAAATGTGAGCGCCGAGCGTACAATAGCGAATCTCAGGTCATAATAATCATCAATTCCTGCTTCAAAAACAATTTTCAAGGACTAAAAGTTCTATACTCTTAGCAAATTTCAACCCGCTTTTGCTAGAAAAAAAACCTCAGTTGTGATCGGACTCAGGGTATTTACTTGAGCTTCCTTTAAAAAGTCTCGGTCAAATAGGATTCTTCTGTAGGAATGCAATGATAAGAGCACATGCGTCCTATGTTCCAAACGCATCTTAAAGGACTTTGAAAACATTTCAAGTGACTTATCTCCAAGAGCTTTGAATTTTGAATTAGATTTTTGCAAAATCAGTCGCTGTTTTAAACTGAGTAAACAAATAATAACTGATGATGGCAGTGATGACAAACGCAAGGGCTTCAAGAGAAACGTTTTAAGAAAACGAAACGTAAGTTTGAAAACCAGAAAGAGATTTGCATGAACTATGAAAATTATTCTTAATCTGTAAGTTGATTGGCAAGCGAAAAGCATTGGGAAGGAAAACTCAAAGAATCTTTTAGAAGGAGCCGCAAAGGTGATGCCATATATAAAAACACCAAACATTTGCAACGACGAACTTCAAGTATTTCAAAAAAATGTCCGAAAAAGTTACCTCTCACTGCTGCTTATTTTGAACAGCAATTCTGATGTCAAATAATTTTAACTACTCACAGCCAAGGGCGTCGTAGAAAAGTGGTTTTAGCGACAAAGTTAAATCTGATGTGAGGTCGTCTTTCAAATTACCTGGAGAGTGAGGAGAGTGTGACCCTGAGAATAATGTAACCGGAGAAGTAGGCTCTGAGATTTTTATTTCTGCTCACATTGAAGAGGCCGCAGAGAAAAGAAAACTGTTCAGGTTTCCTTGACGCTAGAGGTTAACCCCTAAAAGCAATGGATAACTTTACAAATGAGAAAATAATTCACCCATAGTAAAAGTCCGGACTCCGATGACTTGCCTCATTTAAAATGGGCCTAAAGTCTGATGTAGTGCTATTTCATTTCATGTAAACAGTGCTTTTAAAAAGAAAAAATGTCTAAGAAGTTGGCGCTCATGCCATTCCCAAGACATTCATCCCGATGGTGCTATATATCTGGTGGAAACTGATGTTTCTCTCGTATCACGTAAACTAAAGGGGTTCAGCGTGCCTATGTTTTCACTGCCTGAACTTCCAGCATTCGAGTCAGAAAGAGTACGGTTTTGGAAGTATGTATCTTCGAGGGCCTGGACTCACCAAGATAAGATATAACAAATAAATAGACAATGGTCTTAATATAAGTTTTTCGTTTTTCCTGAACTAATTTGTGAAGTGGATTCAGCCATTTGTAAGTTTTCAACTACGCCACTTTGAATAATTAGTCATGTATTTGTGAATAAAATTTTTGAATTATTGTGTGCTCAACTTGTTAAACCATTTACAGAATTAGATCTACAGTAGCACAAAATTAAATACCTAAACCACGCATTAACACAACCCATCACGAGTCACAAGCCAAACTTCGCCATGGAAGACGCGAGAAGCGTATTTTGGTGAGCATTTCGTTCGGAGCGTCGGCAGGAATAAACTCGAAGATAACAAAGCGTCGCCGGCACGAACGAAGCGAAGTGTTTGCTTTTGGCCCTCCATAGGAAAGCATCGGCCTGACGTTCAGTGAAAAAGCCTGGCCGTGAGCCGGCATACGGAGATGACCGGCTGCTCTTCAGCCGACGGTTCTGAGCGATTTCTATCGCACTTCAGAGCTCTCTAAGCTGTGATATAAAATGAATACAATCCTCTTTGCCTGAGCCGTTTGTATGTGTGTTACACACTCGTATGTATAATTATCTTTGCCAGAGCCGTGTGTACGTGCGTTATACACTCTTATATACAATTGTCTTTGTCAGAGCCGTGCGTTATGCACTCTTGTACGGTATGTATGTGCGTTATACTTTTGTTTACAACCACATTTGTCACGATCCGCGTTTTACACTTTTATGTACAATCCTTTTTGCCAGAGGTGTATGTGAGTGATGCCCTCGTAGACGCTGTATTTTTTTGTCAGAGCAAAATGTACGTTATTCCCTCGTATGAGTATGGAATTTGTCAAAGAGTTTTCAATGTACTTGTAAGGGTCGAGTAAAAAAGCGGCAGCCATTTCAAATGCTAATCAAAAGAGACTGATAGTGATGCAAGGAAATTTTTTGACCACTTTAAAGTACGTTATAAGAAATTTTTTTTAAGTGTCCGGTCAATTAGTCCATTTTGTTCCAATTAATCCATATTATACAAGTCTATTATATCATATTAGGCAACATTCGTTTATGTTATATGATTACAATTGGTCTATATTAGTCTGTGTTATGATATTACAATAATTTTATATCATTTAAGTTGTTTAATCAACAGATCGTTCATTTTCTTAAAACAGAGTAAAGAGTGAGGCGCATTTGTGGTTGCATTTTTCTAAGAATAGTAAACGCAAAGTTCCCTCCGAAGTCTTTTTACCCGCCATTATCATCGCGTCTCTTGGTGTCCTGTCTTCTTTCGGTAAAATTAGACAAAATGACCTGTTTTTGTTTCGAAATTTCCCTGGTCGTCTTGTCTCTCGACAAGGTGATCTTGGATGGTCCCCAAGTTCCCAAATTTAACTCTACGGGAATTTTTCCACAAGAACACCTCGCATTATGAATGCACCGACATTGGCGAACCATATTTTTGACACTAATTATAATTCAGTAGTTTACTATGGTGTCGAAGCTTCAAAAGAAGCACTAACTTACAAATTTAGATAGTTCCACGGGATATGATTGATATCATTAGATTTAACATCCGAATGAGACTTCTAAACTATCACACTTAGACACTGGTAGTTCCAAATCAAGTGTGTTTCAACTTTTAATAAAATGGTCATTATGAAAATAATAATAATTATCGATATTCAGTGGTATTATTTTCATAAACTATTGAAATAAATATGTATCCATTTTACTTTGAAGTAATTCGAAGAGTTTTGCTTTCGTATGGGTTTCTCCTTTATTAACCTCCTGAATCGCTGAATTCCTTATTTTACAGAAGCTTGCACTAATTTCGGAGCAAAATGGAAAACGCGATAAAATCCCAGGAAATTGCTTTCGTAAATTGAACTCAGTATACTGAAAAATTTCTCCTTAGTTTCGAAGGTCAAATATTGTCTTGTTAGCTACGGGAAACTCGAGCTCCTCTGAAAAAATTTGACTCAGAAGTTTGATTTCGCGCTTCAGAGAGCTTCAAGTTTCTTAATATGAAATTATCACACTTTTCTTGAATCCAGATGGAACTGGGAACGGATAATTTCAATCGACAAGGTGGCCGGAAGGAAAATAATGGAGGGTGTCATAGACTTTATTCTGCTCAGTTGCAGATAGACTTTCCTATTTTTTCTTGGTTTGGTTCGCTAATTTATGCATAGACCTTTCGAGTCTCAGAGGAAGAATTTCAATGCGAAGCAGAAGGGGAGGATTTCGTTACCAGAAATTTTCTCTACTATATTCGACCTCGATCGCAGGGAAATTGGAATTTAGCATTAAAATTCAGAAGTTTACTTGCATATTTTGAGAGATGATCATATGGAGAAATATTGTTGCTTTGTTCCATACTTCAACATTGAATAAATAAAATAGTGAGTTTAGACATGCGAATTTTACAATTTAAAACTTATGAACGCTGATTTGAAATCGGACTTTGGTTTGTCTTTTTGAGACTATCAATATTTCTCATTCCAAATTCATCAGTCCCAAGGAGAATAAAATGATACTCATTGAAAACCTATGAATTTAATATCATGCTAGATCACACCTCGCTCAGTAACAAGGCTAGTGGCAAAAATAAAAAGCGTCCTTGGCCAACACCATTCTATTGGGAACTTCTTTGAAATCTTCTCAACCTAAAACTCTGCGAAGAGTTTTTGTTTAGCACACAGACGTGTGTGAACGCACTCAGCAGCATCGCTTTAACTTTTTGATAACTGTGGCAGCGAGATGTTCTGGATCGACTTATTCATTTTTCAGTAGTTTGACTCGTTATATTCTAGTGAATGGAGACGTTACCGATTAAACTAATGTAAATACGCAGGGCAGTGATTTTACTTGTGTTTGTCGCCTATTGAAGAACATATCTAGGGAATGACATGAATTTGTCATCAAAATTTCAAGAGGTGTCCCAACATCAAAGACACAAGCAACATGAGCTGGATNTAAAACTCTGCGAAGAGTTTTTGTTTAGCATACAGACGTGTGTGAACGCACTCAGCAGCATCGCTTTAACTTTTTGATAACTGTGGCAGCGAGATGTTCTGGATCGACTTATTCATTTTTCAGTAGTTTGACTCATTATATTCTAGTGAATGGAGACGTTACCGATTAAACTAATGTAAATACGCAGGGCAGTGATTTTACTTGAGTTTGTCGCCTATTGAAGAACATATATAGGGAATGTCATGAATTTGTCATCAAAATTTCAAGAGGTGTCCCAACATCAAAGACACAAGCAACATGAGCTGGATTTTATTTTAATTTAAAAATGTGAGTTTTTAGGTTTTGACCTGGGAGACTCGGTTGACTTTTCATTTCTCTAAAATCCTAAGCTTAACCGTTTTTACAAAGAAAGTTTGAACATATAGATAACTCAGCAAATGCTAGCATTCGCTAAGTTATTTAATAATTTAATTTAAAGTTATTTTAAAGATAATTCAGCAAATGCTAACAGTCGCTAAGTTATCTTTTTGGTCAAACTTCATTTGAAAAAGACTAATCGGAAGCTTTTTGTTCGGAATTGTAACATCACACCCACGAGTTAGTGGCTGTGTGAACTGTGACCGAATAGAACTGTTACTGTAAATGCATAGAGCTATAACCGTCATTGCTTAGAACTATAATTGTGACTGTGACTGCCTAGAGCTATAACTACCATTGCTTAGAACTGTAACTGTGATTGTGAAGAACTATAACTGTAACTGTGGCTGCCCAGGGCTAGAACTGTAGGTGTGTAGAACTGTAATTGCGACTGTGTAGAACTGTGTCTGTAACTGGGGCAGGGTTCTTCAGCAAGAAACGCATAGCAATGTGCAATATCAAAGCGCCTCTGACATTTGGAAAATTTATGCAGAGCATGTTTTTCTGCTCATTTAAATGGGGTTGAATATAAGAAGGTGACCATGAAATACAGAATACGTTTTAAGCAATTGTAAACTAGAACATAAAAAAATTAATCGAGACAAAATATAGCTTATGGTTTTATGAGCCAAAATTTATTTTAAATTTTCTTCCCTTGTCTTTTATAACAAAAATTTTACAAGTGTTGTCAACAACCAGTGTGTGTGCAAGAAAATGTTCCTGTGTTTAATGCTCACTTCAACGAAACTTTGAAATCTATTTTTAATTTTCATGAGTTGAATTGGCGGAAATTGTTCCTTGAACCTACAGAGAAGTTTTTTGTTGATACAATTCAACATGCAAACTCTTTAATGGCATCGGTATATTTTTATTTTTTTTTGGGTGTATATTGCGTTCAGTAATTACTCGCACAATTACGATTCTGAATTAAAGGTAATCATATCCATGTTTAAGCAAATACAAATTAACTCAAGGAAGGAATACTATTTCACTGAAAAGCAAATAAAACCAACGGCACCTCGTGTTACTGCATGGGCAATTCTCACAAAATCAAACATAAAAAATTCCAGTATCTGAAGTGCTTTTCCTCGTACTCTCTCACATTCTACGAGTCAACGTTTTCGTTTACGTTCTACATCTAAGTACCAAAAATTGTGTAAACAGTTGATACTCCTCAACCATCTCAAGTCAAATCAGTTGCACTGTAACGGACATCCTCTCTGGAAATTAGCATTTCTCAAATGAAGTTAGGAGAAAAATTATTTTCAATATAAAGCAAAAACCTTCCCTTCCAAAAGTTTCAGCATGCGTTACCCGTGGAAGTTAAGTTTTTAATTTTACGCAAGGACTTGTACTTAATATAGTTCGTTTAAGTTAAGCTCGACATGAATTTTTTATCTAGTTTAATGGACCTAAATGTGATGAAGCTCAACTCACTAGAGACATGACAGCATCTCACGAGGGCAACTATGGGTCTCAAACCAATTATTTATTAAATGGGAACAAATGCAACTTGTAAAATAGCAACTGGGAAAAACAAAAAATATCATAATACAAAGTTACTTTTTAAGGTAACACGGTTGAACAATAAATATCCCGAGTGGAAGTTTTGATTAGAAAAATCTCAACGAATATTGTGTGAGGCAGCCAGGGTTCTCAAATCCAGTATTTATTAAATGAGAAGAAATGTAATTAAAAAACAATGGCCCCTGAGCAAAAAATATAAAAATACAAAGGTTTTCCTAAGGTAACACGAAACATAAACAAACATCATGTGTGAAAATTGTTATTAAAAAAATCTCAAAGGATATTGTGATAGTTTTTAAGGGAACACGAAACAGCAATAAACATCCCGTGTATAAGTTTTGACTACAAAAATCCCAAAGAATGTTGTGTCGCCTACGAGATGGGGGAACTAAAAATCTTAAGCTCTATAGCAGCCCCTTGTTTGCCAGCCAGCTCGCGTTGCCATACAGGAGCGCCTTTCTCTGTTTTCTGCTGTGCCGTGGGTTGCCTGCCGTACTTCGCAAACTTGATGACATCCTTCTCCGTTATTTGATATCGGTAGCAATTTACTTCTTCCTAAGTTTCCACACTTTTTCAAAACTTGGGCCTCTAAAATGACACATTTATCTTCCTGGAGTACTTTCGACGAGAAAAATACTACCAACCAGCTCATATAAGAATGCAATGGAAGTTCCTGGCAAAAAAACTAAGCAAATTATATCATCGATTTCACCGCAGGTAAATTTTGTTCCCACGAAAAAGAATTTAAATTTTCAACAATACCTTGCAGACATGGATGCGTTAGAAAACTGAATTAATTAAATATCAACGATTTTATCGAAGTAAAATTTGCGTACACGAAAAACAATTCGAATTTTCAACAATACCGTGCAGATATGGACGCGTTGAAGCCCTTCGTGTTCTAAAGACGATTTGCAGGCTCCGAGCCTGGCCATTGGAGGAACGTCAGCAGCAAAATACGCATCAACAACGCTTCCAAAATTACTTTTTTTAATATTTTGAAAAGTGACTTCTGAGAATTATTTGTCAACACTTGTATAAAACGCGTCAGATTTTCACGTACTCGTATATCAAACGCGTCAGATTATATCCCATTCATAAATATGTATTTTTTTGAAATCAGTAACAGCGATTTGAAAAAAATTACTTATGTTCTAACATAATGTGATGTACAATAAAGCCAGTAGAATCGCCAGAGTATTGATTTAAGCTGGATAAATTAGAAATTGTTTCAATTCATGGGGTAAAAAAGTTTTTAGGATTCTAAGGGCGTGCTTATAACTTTCAATATCAAACAAATTTAGTTTCCAGGCGGTCTTTAAATCGGAACAAGATCGTAAGGTAATTATTCTCAAGCAGCAATTTTCTTTCCTGTTTTCTCATCCATTAAGAACATCTGGTCAAATTAACTCCAGTTCGTGATTGACCAGTGCTCACGGCTATGTCAATAAGATTTAACATTCCATACTCCTGTCAGAATTCCACTGCATAGACTCGTTATGAAATTGACATTAAAATCAAATCGAGAGCATCAAGTATCAGGCATTAGTGAGAAAAAAACCATCCTCGTTTTTTTTTTGAGCGACGCAAATGATTGGAAAAATGTTAAAAATTTTCGACGTAAATCGGTGAATGAAACATTTTGTT
>JACJUY010004068.1:16645-33905 GCA_014220935.1 Platorchestia sp. MABIK | reverse complement strand
CAGATTTTCACGTACTCGTATATCAAACGCGTCAGATTATATCCCATTCATAAATATGTATTTTTTTTAAATCAGTAACAGCGATTTGAAAAAAAGTACTTATATTCTAACATAATGTGATGTACAATAAAGCCAGTAGAATTGCCAGAGTATTGATTTAAGCTGGATAAATTAGAAATTGTTTCAATTCATGGGGTAAAAAAGTTTTTAAGATTCTAAGGGCGTGCTTATAACTTCCAATATCAAACAAATTTAGTTTCCAGGTGGTCTTTAAATCGGAACAAGATCGTAAGGTAATTATTCTCAAGCAGCAATTTTCTTTCCTGTTTTCTCATCCATTAAGAACATCTGGTCAAATTAACTCCTGTTCGTGAATGACCAGTGCTCACGGCTATGTCAATAAGATTTAACATTCCATACTCCTGTCGGAATTCCAATGCATAGACTCGTTATGAAATTGACATTAAAATCAAATCGAGAGCATCAAGTATCAGGCATTAGTGCAGGCATTAGTGAGAAAAAAACCATCCTCGTTTTTTTTTTTAGCAACGCAAATGATTGGAAAAATGTAAAAAATTTTCGACGTAAATCGGTGAATGAAACATTTTGTTTCGTATATGGATGCGATGATGCCAAATACTATCATTGCGTAATGCCGCCAAGTATCTATCATCACACGGTGACGCCAAGTGCTATCATCTAAAAGTAATTAAAATTTTCTAATATCAATAAATCTTTTATTATAATTCTCCTAAATAATTCTCTTGATGAATGACATATAATCAAACACATTTATTTTTGAATAAAATGTTATCTGCTATCATTGTACTATACCATTTAATGCTATCACCTAACGATGGCCCTAAATATTATCATCGCACGATGATAACACTTATATCACCAAAAAATCATATTTCTCTAATGATAATTAAAATTAGCAATAATAATTCTCTAACTATAACATCTTAAGTAATTCTCTTGATAAATAGGATATAGTCTGACGCATTAATGTTTGAAAAATATATAATATGCTATCATCAATGACGTTCAATACCATCATCGAGTACTGCTACCTCGCGCTACCCACACACACACACACACACACACACACACACACATACACACACACTCACACTCACACACAACACACACACACACACGCACACACACATACACACACACACACACATACAGCGACAGCGCAACATTCGAGTGCTGGATGTGAGGTTCTGCTTGAATGGTGAAGTGTTTGATAGCCATGGAAGTAAAATCGTGAAAATTTAAAGCTATAACGTCACCAGAAGCACAGGAAAAGTTTGCGTGAATACGGGATTGAAAAAACAGTGACATTGATCGGCTACTTTTGTCTACTGTAAATAGCAAAGCTGAACCAAATTTGTAAAACGAGAAAAATGCAAGGCTAAAGTAAAGGAAAAATTGTGATATCTATCCGCTCTACATGTCTACTGGAAATCAAAAAGCTGGAACAAATTTGTAATAATTTTACGTCAGTGTTGAGCTCTTGAAAGTATCGTAATGATCCAAATTAAATTAATAAATCAGTTACATTGGTGAGAATATATTCGGCACAAAGCATGCATCGTTAACTTGCAGTACGCAGAACTAAATAAATCTTTTGGAGTATGAAGCGAATTAAATAGAAATTCAATGCAAATTTAGACAGTCTAACAGAAAAACATTTTGAATAACAGCATTTACTTGAGATAGGCCATTATGACGGGGAGAGTGCCTCATTAACTTCTGTACAGCATAAAATAATGCGTCCATGAACGTAGTAACACATACAATGCACTTAATGTCATTCATTTCCAGCACTGCGAATGTCAGCGTGCATTGCAGGCCGTGCATGTCTGACGCCACTTTCTTCGAAATTGTTCAGACATGAAGTTTTGAAGCTGATGCTAGGAATTTCAAACATAATAGCAGGAAAGACGTATATTATTCATAAATTTTGCCGAGAAATTACATTTCTTTTCAACATTTGCGAAAGATGAATCAGCTAGAACTGAAAATCATTCATATTTCATGACAAAGAAAAGTGCTGCAAAAGTGAGGGATGTTTTGTCGCTTTGAAAAGTGTTACGTAAATGTATTGGGAATTTTGTCGGTGAAACTTAAAAATAGTGCCAAGAACTCCGGTGACAGGACGTCTGATTGTTTACAAGACCTTTTTTCACTTTATTCTTTGTTTTCCTAAGTGGTTTTGAATTCGCCCTATGTATTTCTTTCTGCAGCATAGAAACATTACGCCGGAAATGTTTTGTGTGATCTGAATCGGCCAGTATGTGGTACAGAAGCTTTTCTCTTGCCATTTGTATTTGATACAAGATAAAACAAGAAAGATATTCGCTGTGTACCATGTGAAGCTTAACAGAACAATTGCGGAACGAACTGCAGAATACTGGCGAGGTGTAGTTTGCTGAAAATAGATTTTTATTAACTTTATCAATTGGAAAACGATGAAATAAACTTACTTGATATAATCCGATGCAGGCAGCTGGGGCGTTTTGCATAAATCCGATACAGTCTGAACCAATAAGTTTGATTACAAAGTCAATAATCTAGCGTCAAAGGGTAAACAAATAGTTGGGCTCCACCACCTTGAACAGAAACAATTCTGTTATAAATTTAGCAATTAGACTTGCTGTAAAAGTAAAAGTTTCAAGTTAACTGAACAAATTAGAGTGCCCCAAGTGCTGTAAGAAAAAAGGAATCAAAATTCCCTGTCAAACCGATGGAAAAATTCAAAGGTCGGAGAAACTCATATGGAAAATTTGAAATTTATAAATGTCAGAGTCGCACACCGTTGTAATAGTTCAAATGTCAGCGTAAAATGCATTAAAGATATTGAATTTATAAATGTCAGAGTCGGAAGCCGTTGTAATATTACAAAGATCAGCGTACGAAACCTGACTCCTATAATATTGCAAAGATCAGAGTAACAAACCTGAAAGATTTAGAATTGAGAAACGTCAGGATCACACACCGTTGTAATATTTCAAAGGTCGGCGTAACACACCTAAAAAATTTGGAACTTAGTTATTTCAGAGTCGCAACCCGTTGTATGATGATATTTCAAAGGTCGGTTGAACATACTAGAAAGATTTGGAACTTAGAAATGTCAGAGTGGCAAGATAATTCCGAGAAACGAGCGAGTCAGACAAGTCGATATAAGGACGGATCTCTGTGTGGGTTATCCGTCACTCAGCCGTGAGATTAATGGGCTTCCTGGTCTACGTATCTTCGTAATGTAGTCGAAATGTTCTATTGAACGACGGGAAAATATTTTCCGATCTTGGGTCTGATCACGAAAGTCTTGAAACTTTCCAAAAGTTCGCTGAAAGCTCCTCGAAGGTCTTGGATCATCGGCATAATTATTTTGAAGTTATTCCAGCAACTCTGCAGTTATTCGGGAATTTATAATAGGCCCAACATTGAAATTCTGCCTCTTATATGACATAGTTCCTCGAGTCTTTCATGAAACAAAGTTTCATTCTAAAATGGGCAAAGCTGAATTTTGAGACGTGCGCTAAGGTATCGTAGAGCCTTGCTATTTTTCCGTGCATCATGGTTTCTTACGTTGCAAAGTAGGACTAAGACACACGTGCCGGGGATGATCTCAAGATTTTAGAGAAATGTCATCCGCTCTCCGTTAGTTAAATAATTACAATTCAAGCAAATAACTTCGAAAATTAAAGGGCCTCTTGAAAGCCATTCAATACTTTAGTTACTATTGTGACTCGCCGATTATTTTGCCGAACATTTTGATTCATTGGAACGCTGACTGGTGTAATACAAATGCAGATAATGGATGAACCTCAAAACACAAACTCCGTCTCTTTTACTGATATCTTTATTGAAAAGGTCGTGAAAAAAGATTTGTGAAGTTACAGAAGTTAACGCTCGACTTGTAAATGGTTTACTAGACTGCTTAGCGTCGGGCAATTTTGACTCTGGAGATAATTTTCATCTAAATTCCAAGACACCAAAAAATTTTAATCAGTTGTCATCGATTTTATACCCATCCTTTTTGTGGGTATTCTTGTTCATGTTTGTCTACAATTTTTGGTTAAAATATGTATAAAAGACGCCCGCAATTTTCTTTCCCTGCGAATGCACTTATCATACTGAAGTCAAATTCTCTGACACTTCATTTGTACGTAATAGCCAAGTACGTTCACATCAACTTTTCACTAATCATCTATTGAGAGTTTCGTAAATCATTGTTGACCGTTTGATTTCGTCTTTGATAATATTGAAATTAAGGGAGACCGAAGACATGGCTATTTACGAGCCTTTCTAAATATGAAACATTTGACAATTTTGGAGTCCATGCTTGACTAATTTGTGCTATATACTCTATAAATTCGAGCAGGAGCTCATTCCGCAAGCGGTCATTTCATGAGCATTAGTAGAACATATACTTCAAGATTTGAACTGATTCAAAATGTTTAACGATAACAAATTTTCTATGTTCAGAAAAGAAATTCATTTTTAGCGTAAGAGGCTATTTTTTTCTGAGTTCCAGGTCGATCTTTTTCGTGTTTAAAGCCTCCAGGTTATCCTTTTTCGCATAAATTTTACCCATTATATTTGGGATGGTTAATGAGGCACAATTTGCGAATCTTGGCCGCAAAGCTCACATTGAATCCCTGACTGCCGCTCCTGAACATCTTCCACGAAATGATCGCTCTCGCGTGATAAAATGCGAGAATGTTCAACTCTGCCATGGAAATTTTTTGAGCAAAAATAAGTCAACTACTGAATAACCGTGCGCTAAATAATGAATTTTCCATAAGCCAATTGGTTCAAGTTATTGAACATAGAGAAAGTGTTTTCAGGAGTATAGGCCAATTGGAATTTATTGAACATAGAGAGAATGTTTTCAGGAGTATGGGCATAAGAAAAGAAAGGAACATGAAAAGGTAGGTTGCCGATATTTTTGAAATATTAGATGAATTTCAGTGACACGGATTTCAGATTGTTATATTTTAAGAAGTCTATAGCTAAGTAATTTGTTTGATACTTCAGGCATTTGATAGCTTGGCAATTCCATTCATTCAGAACAAAGATTTTATTGCATATGCAAGCCGATTTTCGTGAAAAATAAACTTTCCTTTAAATTAATTTATTTACTCGTAGTGAGAGCTAAACTTTTTTGGTTTTGTGAAGGAGAGAGAGTAGCTGCTTTGTAGAGATATTCATTCCTCTAAATTACCTGAAAAAATCTTAATTAGGGAACGGCATAATTTGAACTTGAAAAAAATAAATTCATCAACTTTGAACTATATGTACAGTTATCACAGCACTCGATTTACCATTAAATATCTCTGAATAAGTTTTTGGAAAAATTTAAAAATCAAGGGCTTATCTGAACCTAGCCTCATTATTATTAAATTCAAAACCTTTGGACCATTAAATTAAAAAAAATTATTTTATTTATTCAAATAGCTCTGGCCTATTAGTTCCTAAATTTCCATGTAGTTCATGGTCATCAGTTTATTCGTCGAAAGACGTAAAGGCTGCGGATTCAACCTTCGAAGCGGAACTGCCAAGCCATTGAATCTCCGCTCCGTAATTTTCTTGCTCACAAGCCATTGAACAGTTCAATTCACCAAAAGTAATGGATGTCCTCAAATGACGATGACATATTGGTTCCTAAAAACCCCTCACAGTTCGTAGGCACTAGTTTATTCGACGTAAGACGTAAAGGGTTTGGATTAAGCCCTCGGTACTGAACTACCAAACCCCGTAATTTTCACACTGCTCACAACCAATGCGTTTCACCAAATGTAATGGATGTCTTCAATTGACGATGACATATTAGTTCTTAAATTCCCTATACAGTTCGAAGCCATCAGTTTATTCGACGAAAGACGCAATGGTTTCGGATAAATACGGAACTAAAAACCCCGTAATTTTCATGCTCACAAGTCATTGAACAATTCGATTCACCAATAGTAATGGATGTCTTCAATTGACGATGACGTATTAGTTCTTAAATTCCCTATACAATTCGAAGCCATCAGTTTATTCGACGAAAGACGCAATGGCTTCAGATTAAGCCCTCGGTACGGACCTGGCAAAAAACACCCGACCCCTAAGCTGCGACTCACATGTAAGCTCTTTTTCAGAACACCGACAGCTTCTCCTGGTCGTGGTCTCGAAATCCCAAAATGCAACCCTTCGTACGCGAGGGTCGCTCAACAGCTCACGATATTCCGAGGGAGTTGAATGACTAAAAAAGAGCAGCCTCCAGAGCAGCCATTCTCAACCTTTCGCCCATCACTGACACATTCGGCTATTTGTATTTCCCCATTTACCTGCTTCTCCCATACACAACACACACACACTTTCCTTGCGTTCTCTCTCTCTCTCTCTCTCTCTCTCATTTTACAAAACTAAATTTGATTGAATTATTTTTCAACTTATCAGGTCCTTTAATTATTTTCACTCGACTATATAATTTTCCACCCCCTGGAGGTATATATACCCCTGGTTGAGAACCTCTGCTCTAAAGTCACTTTTCGCCCCTAACATCGATTGCGTTCTGAACAACATTGAGCAGCTGTCTTTGAACTCGTAGAAATGGAATTCAGTAGAGATCCACGAAACAAAAACTATGAACAGAATTTCTTAGACTTCCATGTACTAATTTTGGATTGCTATGTTCATTTATAACAGTAATTAGATTTTCCATCTACTCTCAAGCAGAGGTTTCGTCACTAATTTGTTACACACTTGCCAGTAGTAGTGAAGACTTGTGAATTCGATGCTTTTCATTTGAAACAGGTCCTCCTAAGATAGATAGTATGCAATTATTTTGAGTTTCATTTGGGAAATTTTTAGCATGCTACGGAACCCAATGGATATAAAAGCAAACAGCTATCTTATTGAATTCAACTTTTCCGTTTCGTTCAGTAAACTTTCAACAATTTATTTGAATAAATACGTAAAAATGCGATTTCCTTGGCAGTTTTCAGGCATGCAAAATAACGCAACGAAGAATAGACTCATCAAGAGTTTGCTTCTGTTCTAAGCCGTCAGCTCAGCTCATTAAATCCGATTTTGATTTTCGAAACTTTTGTATTGTTCAAAACTTATTGCTAGAGCACACATGTGAAAGTCAAAAATCCTCAAAGCTACTTTTATGAAAGTTTTAATCCTGAGCTCTTTTTTTAACAAAGAATTAAGAAGCAGCGAAACACTATGTTATTGTGTGAAATCAATGCACTGCCGTACGATGAACAACGTTTTTCGTGCAATTTTTTTTACATTATTCTGGGATGCACAGGAACAAAAAGAAACTGAATTTTATGCAGAGATTGGTCAGCAGCTGCCGCATAATGACTATATAATGACACTGCAACTCATTAGTCTCCTACTCTTGGTCCAAAATTATTCAAAAATGTTGAAAATGTTGCGTCAGAAGTTTTAGACAAATATGGGTGCGTGTTTTCAATAAAATACAAGAATTACGTTTGTGTCAGAATAATACAACATCATGATGGAAGGTATGGAAGATCTGACAGACCTTCAAACCCCATAACCACCAAGTTACGTTAATATACCTACATTGAAAACGATTTTCCTTCGGTCCAACATGCCGATAACAGATTTGATTGCCATCGGTCTCTATAAATTATCAGCTTGTGCCAATTGCGGTACATTGGTTTCATGAACCCTTGCTCATGTTTCATGAACCCTTGCTCATGTTTCATGAACCCTTGCTCATGTTTCATGAACCCTTGCTCATGTTTCATGAACCCTTGCTCATGTTTCATGAACCCTTGCTCATGTTTCATGAACCCGTGAAGTTTCCCTTGAAGTTTCCCATGAACCCTTGTTCCATGTTTCATCAACCCTTGAAGTTTCCCTTGAACCATTGAAGTTTCCCTTGAACCCTTGAAGTTTCCCTTGAAATTTCCCTTGAAATTTCCATTGAACCCTTGAAGTTTCATGAACACTTAAAATCAGAATTGCTGAATTTGTTCGTCTATCGCAACCTGCAAGCTTTACATTACTCCACCTATAACCGAACGACAGAGTTACTCCAATTGTTCATGAGGCTAAAGAATTTCCGTAAATGGGTAAAGTAAGACTCCGTGCTCGTGTTCTGTAAAGTTTGGCAATCTTAATTTATTCATTGTAAATTGAATTAAACACAAAATAAGTATTCAAAGAACAGTTCGGAATCTTATCTAAATTCCTAATTTGAATCTGCATGTTTGATTCAAAATGGGAATTTCCATTATTAAATTTGACTGAACGATGTTTTTTTATTCCTTTCAAATTTTATTTCTGCTAAGAAATCCGTTTTAAGCAAAATTAGTTGCTTTTCGTTTATTATTTGCTATTTGAGGATTGTGTGTTAATTACACGATTGTACACTTCACGGATTTTGTTCATGACGCCAAATGAACTAAGAGCTAGTGATAGTAAAGCCTTACGTAACAAATTCATTAGTATTGATAATTAGGTTGTACATGCTCTCATTGGAAAATAAATATTTCCGCCCAATTTGTTAAAAGAATATTTCTTCACTCCCATCTCTAACAGTAATGCCTTTCCTCGACATTCAATCTTATAGTTTTTGTATTAGCGAAATTTTTGACTTTTTCAAACATGTCTTGTTTCCAAACAGTGAGGTGAGAATAGTAATGGCGGAATGCAAATTTCTCACAAAAAGAGAAATTTCCGTCTCTAAGAACTTTAGGCAAAACACGTCCAAGTACTATGCTATGCTGAAAACGATGATAAAAGAGTGAAAACCAGCAGTGAGGAGCTTTCTAAATCAGTTCAAACACATTTTTTTTTTATCAAGACTTCAGACCTTCATTCCGATAATACTGAAATATGTGACAAACTTTGTCGCAGAGCTTACAAAAATCGGCGAACGTATTTATTGCGAGCATACTACATGAGTACGAAGTAATCATTTCTATCGATGGGTTACCTCTGTGAGCGCCGAATTCTTACCTTTCAAACAACAAAGCAATTATGAAGAGCCTTTCTTGGGCTCTTAACAACCAATTTTTTGAGGTTTCCTTTAGTTATGAGTTTTGAAGTTATGAGGTCGGGATGCTCACCTGCAGCCTTCACACGCTAAAAAGTCTCCATCAAAACTTGAGGTGACGTATTTGCAGGAGCTGACGGGCTTTGGAAAATGGCTTAACTTCAACGTTTTTTGCTCAACGCCTTTGCTTTTATTTTTGAGCATGCGCCTCTATTGGGAAGTCCTCGTCAGATTTTTTTGCCTGATTTTTTAACTCGTAACATTTGTCGCATTATTTCTGTAGCATAAGGGATTTGTTGGAAAGCAAATAAAAGATGAGCTCTCAAAATTAAATTTTATTTAATAACGTTTCCTATCAGACCTTGGTTAAAAACTGCGGTGCATCATTGATTATCATTGTAAATATACCTTTTTCATCGTCACAGCTGAATTCACGTACATGCATCAAAGTTGAAAAATAATAGCTGCAATACGATCGAAAAAAATACGAGAAATACTACGCTAATACCCGCTAAACGAGGCTATAATATCACGCTAAGTGATAAACTAATAACACGCTAAGTGGTAAACTAATAACACGCTAAGTTGTAAACTAATAACACGCTAAGTAGTACGCTAACTAACGCTAAGTGCCACGTTAATGAGACGTTAATACATTGTTGAACAACACGCTAATAAACGGCTAAAGTGACAGATTAGGAATCTTCAGAGCAGGTATGCCATTAACTGGAAAACAGCATCATTCATTCGCGTGACAATTTTGAAGAAAGGTTCAACATTCCCAGGCATTCTTAAGTCCGATATTTCATGAGAAGGCAGGGGACAGGCAATTTTCCTCAACTCACTAGCATTCGAAAATAGCTTTGTATTACAAAACAAATATAACTGCGGTACATAGTTCGAGCTTAGTGAAAACAAATATGGTTTCCATCTAATTGACTCAGCAATATCGCAGGAGTCTGTTCCAATCCTTCTTTTGCTTAGGCTAGCATTTTTCAGTGGTCTCTGAACCCTGTTAGTAGCTTGCCAAATTGGTAAGGCAATATTGACGTGAGTTACCTAACCGAGTGTGGTCATCATCCAACGACACCAATCTTGTCATGGGAAAATAGGCCATATCTGTGATCAAGTATCGTACGACGAGAATGTGCGGCGAGCAAATGCAAAAGGTAAGGAAAGGAGTGTCACCATGAGGTCTAAATAGAGTGTGTAGCGATGAAAAGCTCTACTTTTGAACTGGAACTATGGTGAAAGGTAATGAATTTGAGCATGATTTTAAGTTATGATTTGATAATATTGAAGTTGGAGCTAAAAGAAAAGATTTAAGTCCCTCACATGCCACATTTTCTTCACTACACAACTTTATTTCTAGAAGATTTTTACTGTTTACTCTCATGTCTATGTTTCAAGATAGTTCCAAAAAAATATCTGAAGTATTATGTCCACACAATATCATGAAATTGACTGAAAATAATAGGAATAATATCCTTGAAAAATTATTCGAATGTGAATATCTCCATGGTTTATGGCGCAAAATAGTTAAGAAATATAAGTTTGTTCAAAAAGTTCTCCACACCAAGTAATTCAATTATCTGATACCCAACATACATATACATGGATGAACTCGGAATGAATAAGTTCGAGATTCAGTCATGAAGGCAAGTTGCATTGGCCACTGGAACACACCAATAATGTAAAATGAGGGTCTTGCACCTCATTCTGTAGGTTTTTATTAAGTGAGTGCTATTAGTGCTATTACTTGCAATTATTTCAAAATTGAAAAAAGGAAGTACGACGGAAAATATTTAACTGCTGGGAAAGTAGCGATTGTAAGTTTGGCACTTTTTCTCTCGTGATTCTGTAGAAGATACAAAAAAAAGTGACTTTTCTGTATTGAAGTTGTAAATTTCAGGATTTTAAAAGCTTAATCCTACTTGAGAGTAGATTCTTAGCATTTATTATTTTCAAAGGGGGAGGAGAAGAGGCGCTTTAATGGATAATCGCCTCGTGAAAGAAAGAAATTTCAACAATATCAATGAAATAAAAAATCAACGATCTGTTACACATTTCTTAGAAATTTGTATGATTAAAATGGTAACTTCAATGAACTCTCAAAAACATCTTACCGATATTAATGAAAGAATGTAACATTAGTGACAAATGAAGTTATATTTGGGAGTTTGTACAACTTAAACGCTCAATACAACGAATAGAAAAAGCAACAAGAAGCCATTGTAAATGTGTTAAAAAATTCATAATTCGGGAGTATTCTATAATCCTGTTTTGGGTTGCAGAACATAAAAATAACAGACAAATTTTTCTACACAAAATATTTGAAAATTTGACCGAACAGAAACGACATCAGAGAGTTCATCAAGGTCTATCTTTGCTGAAAACTTGTGGGCATCATCAAAGAATATCATGGGCGTATATATAATAGGTTTATATCAAAACTATAAAATGGACATGAAACTTTCAGTGCACACGTGCAATATTTTTGATTTTGAAAAAATTTCAACGTCAGGAATCGCCACGAAATAAGCAATTGTCTACGCAATAACTGCTGATACAGAAAGGACATCGACTTCTGAATGCAAGAAGCGCGAATAAAGAAGCACTGTTGGTGCTTAACGTCATACCGCAGTGAAATTTTAGTGTATGCGTTTTAGTCCCTTCATGTCCACATCGAAATGCTGTCGCTCAAGAAATACAGAATCCGTTCCCTCTAAAATATTTGGTACGACGAGCAGAGCGCAAAATTAATGGCGGCAGAATTCGTAACACGTCAAAAACATTTCCCAAACATTTGACCGTCTCTTCTTACGTAGAGGAGTTCCGGTAGATAAATTTTGAAGAGCTACTTTTTGTTTCGCGTTACTCTCTGTGAATAGGGCTCAGGGTTTTGGATTTGAGAGCCGGCAACTGAACATATTTATGTTTGTGGGTTTGTGAGCTTTGAATGTTTTTGAGCTTCATTTGCTTGTGAGTTTTGTGTCTTCATGTATTCTGTCAAATATTAAAAAGTCAGTTATCTCATAAACGTCAGCATAGAAAATTTCTACTTCTTCAACTTTAAAAAATGTTGTCATTATGTGAACAATACGAAATATCAAATTATTTTCTTAGCTTATAACACTTTTCACAACCAAACACCCACATCTGTGGCGCATGTTTTAACACCTCAGCACGGGCTCAACTCTCACACATCCCAAGAGAACGTGCCTCCTCTTCACTCTAACACCATGCACGTTTATTGCAGTTTGTGCTCGACGTAGCCGTGTAATTAAAGAACCCACCCTTCCGTGAAGGTGACGAGGGTTCGAATCCCGGCGCTGTGTGGAGACTTTCTCCGTTGAGAATAGGGGAAAAACTTCAAGCACAATACCCCACTATCCCCAGGTGTCTGAAGTGGGTACCGGTCTTGACCATGGGAAACCGTCGTGGCGTCCTGGCATTTGAAAAATAAATGTGCAAGGTTATGTATAACAGGCTTAACTGGAAATAAGGCAAAAAAAAGCACCAGGCTTAACTGGCGTCTTGGCATTTGAAAAAACCAATGTACAAGGTGATTTGTATCAGGCTTAACTGGAAATAAAGCATCCTTACATGCCGATGTTTGTTTGTTTGTTCCCATCATTTTTATCACATGTGTGTGGACAATGTCTTATCTGGTCGTATTGAAAGCGTTGCTCGGGAGCAGCTCAAAAGGTTGTTGATGCACAGGTTTCAAAACTGTTACTTCGATTGAGCTTGCAAATAAATCTCTCTTGATTTAAATCAGGGGCAAATCGCGTCAAAAAATTGGGAATCCTGCGTAAGTTATGCATTTGTTTGTTATCTATACTGATTCACCTGAATTTTTACTTGAATAAGATACTGTTGGTTAGTGATTATTTGAACAAATAAAATTTGCGAAACTTTTCATGTCTGCGCTAACAAATTTGCTATTCTCAAATATATATTAGAAATCTCAAAGAATTCTTGAGTGAACACTACAATTTTGAAAAACATCGGGGTATTTAAAATCTACTTCTCAGCTATAGGCCATAAAAAATTAAACTAAACCTTTCATGAGCGTTTAAATGCATAAAAAGTAAAACATCTCAAAGAAATTAACATCTTTAAAATTGCTAAGAATATTAAGTTAGACAACTCTAACAAATCAGGCACATTTCAACGGATAAACTACAGAAGCCATCGTTATTTTCTTTACGATATGTACAGTTTATAGCCGACAGGCTTGTTTTAAATCTTTCGTCCATTCCAAGAGAGTAAGGTCTTTCTGCTCAAAATTATTTGTGATAGATTAGACCTTGATGGTAAATTTTTTTCTTATAACTGGAACAGTTTTATTATTTGAGACAAAGCGCTGGCTCATCATTGGTAGTGTTGAGAGACAGTAGGAGTATCTCGGACGGACTTGATGAGCTCATTTTAATTTTAACGATTTAACAATAACAGATTGAGGAACATCAACCAAGAATTTCCTTTTTACCTGCATGATTCATCATATATTATCAATGTTATGAGATCTTAGAAAGAATGTGATGAATGATATAAATAGTGACAGATAGGATTGCATAAAATACTACAGAGGGCAGATTTAATCCAATAGGAGCAGACGAGGCAATTTCATTTCAATTTCATGCAATTTAAAGTTCTTTCGGAAACTTTGAACGAAAAATAATTCCTCCTCGCCTAACAGTTTCGTTCATTTTGAAAAGTTTCGAATGTTTGAACTGAAGTTAAGCTCATCAAAATTAAATTAAATATAAAGAGGACCCGCCACCAGGAAAGTTCCCCTCCTCTTCAAGGGTTGAATTAACTGGCCTTGGCAAGCCAACCTTGAGCTTACCTCTACTCTGTGCGGTATAATCTTTCTGCAAAATTTGTTCATTGTGCAAGTTGTTTCTGAAACTAATTTAGTAAAATCAAGAATTTTGACTTTAAGCTTAATTCAAATTAGATCTGATGAGTTTTAGTTTGTAGTTCGTTTATTTACTGTATATTTATGTACATGCATACGATTTGGCCGACACAATTTGCCAATGCTTTAAAAACTACTTGCAAATAACTCACCCAACGGGATTCCCAGATTTAAAATTTAATTCGCAATTGTCATAATGCACATGCGTCACTCATCTAAACAAAATCACAGTCAACTTTTCAAGGTTGAACCCTTAAAACGAACGTGAATGTATAGAAATTTTGTATTGTTCGTGTTTGAGAGTTGATCAGAAAACAAAAGCACATATGTTAATTTTGTTCTTAAAACTATTGTTTGGATTTGAGCACCGGAAAAATAGTAACACCACATGTCGGTATGATCTATCATTTATACTGAAAGGCCAGGTGTTGTGCTTCTCCTGCCATTTAGTTCCGTTTGCGGCGAGTGGAGCGGCGGTCTTACCTATATACTTCTCCGGCAGCTGGTATCGGTGAGACGCGGCGGAGAAGTTGGAACTTTCCATTGAATTAATATAAATTGATATATATTAGTTTTACTGAACATGAATAGACTAGAATCGAGATTTAACTAAGAACTAAGAACTAAGACACTACAATACTAATGCAGTGAAACATTGTGAACACCGTTATAGAAACGATGCTACAGGAGAAAATGCAAGATCATCGCTGAACTACTTTTTATCATGTTTTTTGAACATCTCGGTTCGCTTCGGAATGACATTCACACCTTTTAGTTCAAGAGAGTTAATCCTTTACAGGAAAGTTTGGTAAACCGTGCTGTCACTGAAGAGTGTGTAAATATTTTTGAACGAGGTTCAGTACTTTCATTTCGAGCAATGTTCTTATAAAGGAGATGACAAAATTTCGCCTCCAGCATGATTTTGCTCCTACTCACAATTTTGCTGCGAGAAAAATGTGGTTGATTAAACCAGAACATGTTTTTGGGGTGACCCAAGCTCTGACATCACAGCGCTAGAGAACATTTGTTGCGCTTTTTCGAAATGAAAATGAGTTGAGTTAAATGATCATGAACGGAAAACTTTAGAAGCAGTACAAATTTTGGTTAAAAATATCAAACCGGAATCGTGCAGGAGCTCACTCGTAGTACACCTAAGCACATCAATAGGCTAGAAAAAATACTCGTTGAGCTGTGAGATATTTAACTATTTGGCTCGCACAGTAAAATATTTCTTATGTGGTCTTCAGATGGGACAAACATTAATGCCTACATTTTGGTAAAATATGAAAGGAACGGAAATAATCTGAAATTAAATTGTTTGAAAAGGGCACACCAACACTAGACAACAATGAGGTTTTCGCCTGTCTCATTTCTTGAGAAATATCTGAGCACTCTGCTTACGCTCTGAAGCTCTATTCACAGAATTGTGTTCTACTATAACTGAGCCTCAGAAACACGCTAGTGAAGATTCTTCGGAGAATTTAACTTGATAAACATTTGTATGGCAAATCATGCTTTAGAATTGAAAGGGCGAATTTTTGGAAATCTAATGCGTAACATGAAAAGAAGAACCAATATAAAAGGCAACATTCTTTTGATAGCAAAGGTTTCGGAATCGCTGATTCCATCATCAGTGCTGTAAAACAAAGACTAAAAAACGATAATGAAAAAATTGTGAAAAAGCAATTAGAAACAATTTTTTTTTTTAGGCTTGTGTCAACATTTTTCTAAATATGATGTTTTTAGTAATGTTTCCAGACTTACATTCTTCAACCGGTGATATTTTCATTTTTTTATTGGTGGATCATTTTTCATTTTCATTTAATTTTTCATTTAATAAACGCTTCTCAATCTACTTTCATCTTAGTCAAAAGCAAGTGGATCCTCAAAAAATAACCTTCTAAGCTGTGTGAAATTGAGTTAAATGAAGCATTTTTGTTCACAAACATTTAATCATGTAAAAAAGCTTCATGAACTTCTGATTAAACATTGATGAAAAATTCTACAACGCTAGTTATTCTGTAATGAATACTGCCTTCCTCCTCATCAAATACTGCAGTTCAGTTCTCTGATGAAAAACATTTTCATATTTATAGAAATCAAACTGGACATTTTTCAAAAGGATTTCAGGCAGATTTTCTTTCTCAGGGCTTAAAATAATCTTTGCCGTAGATGAAGTCTTTTCGATGGACAACATTTCGATGAGCAAATGTCAGGTCTGCACTCTCCATAGCTTATGACTTTCAATTCAATGCGGCTTCATTTCTTCGCTCAGTGGAGAAGGGTTGAGCGCGAACAAATAGTCACAAAATGATAATATATGTTCACTAGGGAAGACGCAGAAGTGAGAACACAGCTCTTGGGGTCAGAACGCCTCTGCAGAACGTATCATATAGTGTATTTATCCTTAATGTGTTAATTGCATAAGTCCAATAAGTGCCATTTTGCCAATTGTTAAATTATTTCAACCCTTTATACGTTCTTATCCACTCGAAAACCTGAAAAACCATCTGTCCTACTGCAATTTTATTTTGTGTGCGCTCAATTTCAGGGAAACTAAATTCTTCGGATGTTTCAATTAAAAACTCAAACAGAACTGCTCCAACACTCGTTCTTTTTAAAAACTCCTTAAAGTTCATTTATTCAATTTGAGTCCCACATATGTCCGTGAACGATTTCTGTGAGGTAGCACGCAGTCCGTATCAAACTTGCTGGCTTGCTCTTTCTAATTTTTTCCAGCATCAAACAGTCCAGTCCTCAATAGGGCCGAGCAAAGAACGAACTTGACTCGGAGACTTTCTCGTACTACCTGAACTCGATGGGGTGAAATCAAGCACATTTCTTGCGGCGGAAAGTTTCCTGTACAAATTGCAATGACGGATGGAGACACATGGAAGCAATCTGAAGAGCAACTGACATTTGCTTCTTATTTCTTCCAGTAAATGGGCCTCTGGCGCCGCCAGCTGAGAGTGAAGTGTGACATATTTGCTCCTGCAGAAGGCTGGTGCATGGTGGCACTGTTTCATTTGATCTCTCAGTGCAGTCCAGGACTCCGGGGTTAATAATAAGTTTTTGTTCGTAGGAATTCGAAACAAAGTATGAAATTATCAATGTATAAGGCAAATGGTGCATCGATCGAAAATTGCAAAACGCTTAGGATTATATAAAAGTCTTTCGAATAGTAAAGACGTAATTTTATTTGAATTAGAATTTTTCCGCATATAAGCGTTCCCCCAAAAGTTGAAGAAATGGTAAATTTAAACTGTAATGAAGAAATTTGTTCAAAATTATTGTTC